>JAQFVV010002501.1:0-24668 GCA_028023455.1 Epiperipatus broadwayi | reverse complement strand
TGTACATTTTAGCAATTATATATATATATATATATATATTGTGGCATTACAATTTGACACTCTGCCCACAATTTTTCATACATTACCAAAATTACAATGACTGGTACAAGGGCACCACTAGGTATATAGCCTAGCACTAGATTGAGAAGAATCTTCAACAAACATAGTGATAATTTATTTATGTACTGCATCACATAATAGATTTTAAGATGTAATCTTATGCAGACTCTACTAATTATACTTTGTTTAAACCAAATGGACACTTAACTATTAACATTTAATATCTTTTCCTGGTGGAACATGTGCCACACAAGGCCTAAAAAATGACAATGATTCAGGTTAATTCTGGATGCCTGTTCAAATAGGTGTGACTGAAGGTTGACTTACTAACAAGAATGGACATTATCTTGTATCATTCAAATCATTTACATTTACTGATTAATAATTAGATTCAAGCCCTTAAGGGTTGGCACAATTGTCTGTTGTTTGCTTAAGGCCATTAAGCATACTTTTACATTTATCAGGTTCTGACATAAAGTCCTGTGTATGTTATTGTCAGAATTCTTAACAGATTTTACGCCCGCTTCCCCTGTTTGACTTTCTAAATCAAGCAGTTGACATTATTTTTATAAACTAAAACTACACACACTTTGAACATCATAAATGAATTAAAATTATACAAAATTTTAATTAATATAAGTTAGTAACATAAAATCATACCCCCCTTTTCAATTCATCCAAAATAACATAAAAATAATAATCCCTCTTAAGCAAGTCACACTCTACTGTTGAAACTTTTTATACAACTAAGTTAACGAAGTCTAGAATTCTATTATCTCAATCATAACAAAAGTTCATATTTATCCTGGTTGATCAGCAGTTTCACTTTCTTTATGTGGGTAATGTTCTTATATGATTTTTCTTGCAACTGCGGGTGAGAATCCTTTGTTTCATCCATTGGCTTATTGATATCCTCTACTAGCTTGTTAAATCCATTCTTATAATTGATGATTGCTTGTGTGGCTCCAGATGTGGCTGTGAGATGTATTTTCCCATGGGAAAAGCCTTCAATGTCCACTAGCCTGAGAACAGTTACTTGGTGCTGTTTAATATTATATTTTTCAATTTATTTTCAATCTTTTTTAACTGATTCCAAGCTTTTTCCAATCTAATATAACAAAAACAAACTCTGTAACTTATATGTCTTTCCATGAACAGGATTCACACCTAGTGGTTTCTTTTTAGATGTATTATTACATGTCTAATTTCTGTCATTTTATTATCATTGCCTTTTTTTAATTAATGGAAAAGTTCTAGTTCAATTAGCACAATAGATCAATTCTAACGATATCTTTAATTACAAATATTTGTAGTCTCTCAAGTTTCAACAATAGAGTTAATTGCAAAAATCTATAATTTTTCTTACCCTAACCCAAGTCTTTCCAAGAATTACAAATTTTTAAAAAAACTTTTAATGAAAACAAATCTCAAAATCTAATTTTACCTTAAGTTATAATGGATTTAATAACTATGCACTTTTATTAAAAGTATATACTCTTATTCTTCTTCTTTACTTTTTTTTGCATTTTTTCATACATTCATATATATTACTTATAATAACTTCTCTCATATACACTTTAATGCAAAAAACATTTTTTAATAAAACTTCTTTGTTTTCCTGACAGTTTCGACTGTCCAGCAGTCTTCATCAGAGTGTTATCAATTTCCTCTACCTTTTAAACTATTAGGAAGTATATATGAAAGAAGTTTATATTTGGAAAATGTATCATAAATCAAATATATGTAGACACACATATATATATGAAATAGATCCAGTGCATATTGTTAGCTGAAAATTCAAATATAAAATATCAATCACTCTCCAAAATGATACATTTTTCCAGTAGCGACATCTTGTGAGTAAATATAAAGTCTAAATTTCAAGTAGCACCAAAAAAACCTCTTGATTATAGTTGCAGTGTTGTTAAGTATATTAAAATACAGATCAATCCAAATATAGAACTGATATTTAAATTAGCAATGATTTTAAATTGTTCATATACAAACATGCTTAATTTATATATACAAAAAAAATACTAATACATTAGTCATTTTATATTTCAAAAACTGCCAAATATAACTATATAAGAAATAGACCCAATGTATATCACTAACTGAAAATTCAGATATAAAATGTAAACAGAAGGCCTTTCTTTGTATAAGTAAATTAAACATGTTTGTTTATGAGCAATTTAAGGTCATTCCTAATTTAGATTTCATACTCCTTGTTTGAGTGGGTCTGTATTTCAATATATTTGACAATATTGCAGCATACAATAAAGAGATTATCTTTTGACCATGCTGTTTGAAATTCACAAAGTATCCTGGCTAGAAAAACATAGCCTCTAGAATGGTGATTGCCATTTTATATACATATGGCTTAAAGTTTTTAAAAAATGTATCATATAATATTTCTGACTGAAATTAATTATTAATTATCAAAAATGTTTTAGTTTTGAAAATACAGACATCAATTAATGCCTACAATTTTTGGGTTTAAAAGTAAAGAGATAGATGGGGCAATTAAGAAATAAAGACAATCATTATAAAAATGTTTGTTATCAGTGATAGTTTATCATTTCTTGCCACTTTCAATATATTCTAATATCTTAATATTTAGAGCTATATTAGAAACTTAAACTTAATTGACCATACTTTGTATCCTTAGTCAAAACTGAAAATTATATATAAAAATTAAAATAGATAATTCATATTTATTTCATGGTCAGCCATGTGGTCTTACACATGAAAGGTTTGGTTACAACTATGTATGAATCAGTGTAAAGAAAGGGTTAACTTTAAAATACTATAAAATAGGACTAGCAAAAAAAATATTTCATGAGAAAAAATACTGCAGTAAGTTAATTTTGGTTATCAATAGTTGAAAGATTCTATAAAAATGTATTTAAATACATAATTGTAGGAGAGAATACTTCAAAAAAGTACATAAATAGATTAAGTGAATTATTTAAAAAATAGATCTAAAAAATAATTAATGTTTTTATGTTTTTTGTTTAATCAAAAAACAAAGAAACAAAGAATTAACAAAGATTAAAATTGTTATATATATACACCTTTACCCCAGTTAGTGAGGACAATTAGTTCCCAAGATGTCTCATAAAAAATCTTACCTAAAAATAAGCAACTACAAATAGTTCCTAGGGGAAAAATAATAATTTGTTACATTAAATTCAATATATATATATTCTAACCCTTGTCCTCGCGTGCAGCTCCACTACACCTCAGGCCAATCACGTTGAGGGCCACAATCTGCCCTTTTCTAACACATCAGGCCAATCTAACCGCCCCGTTCCCACATCTCCACTTCCCCCAAATAAATACAATATAGTGAAAATCACCTGACCGGGTTCTAGCTCTAATAATTAATGAAATATTCAATTAAATGCTTTAATTAGCTCAAGTTTCTTAAAATTAACTTAGGTTCTGTTTTAAACTAACTCAAATAAATATTCAGGAATTCATGAGACTAGAAGTGGAAATACAGGTGACAAGGTAGATTACATTGAGACAATATCCCACAGGATACCACCTCAATGGCATAAGAACACTATCCCCCCTTATACTACTATTACATATAATAACTACATAGTATTCTTATGACTTCCACAACTTCTAATCACTAAGACTCATTTAACAATTAAAGTATTAATCTTTTATCTCTAATAACAATAATAGTAATCATCTAGCTCAAATGAAATAATCTCAGGTTCTTAAATTTATTCGTATGTTAATAACATATGGTAGCAAAATATGATAAGGGATTTTATGTCATAATCTACTACTCTGAAATTAGATTAATAATAAAACAATAATAATCACAATCTTTATTGCCTAATCCAACTAGTACAGCTTTTCTTTCATCGCAAATTTATAACTGTAATAAATTAGTTAATAATCTAATATCCCCTTTTTTATCTTTAAGTAATAAAATAAATTAATAAGTGGCAGTGTTTAGATAATCTGATAAATAAAGCAAGTGGCAACTAATAGCATATAATTTAGCAAAATCTTATGATAATGGATTGATGACCAGTAACGCAATGCAATTTTATAATTATTTAATTACAAGAACATCAATAAATATTTAAGATTAAACATACTTCTCTATTTATCTTTTGTGCAAACAATCATATACTTAGTTTAATTGTTGTGAACATACTCTGTGAATTCATGCAATGATGTAGAGAAAACAAAACTCAGACACAAGTTTTAATAAACAAATTTTAAAATTTTATTAACATCAATAAAAAAAAAAATAAATAAAACAAACAAATCTATTTACATCTATTTACAAAGGATATCCTCATTTTTCTTTACACTACAATAACTGAATTATACACATTTATATTTCTTTTATCGTTAATTAAACTTATTATGCCTTTTAAAAGTTATTTATTTATTTCTCATTAGGTTTATCATATCACTTATTTTAACTATTTTATGGGTAACACCATTCTTTACCTTTTAATATTAAAGTTACTGTATTATAAATTATCTATGTGGATAAACATCATTTATAACATCATAATTTTACAATCAATATGGTTTTTAAAAGAAAATTACATTTTTCTTGTAACTTTATATAAGTCACTCCGCATATTATTCAAATATTATTATTACTTTTAACGTTTGTTCTCCAATGCTCATAAACTATAATACGTTTATTCCATAAGCCATACTCATGTATAATACTATAACACGGGTTTAATTATCACCTGTTACAGTTTCACATATACTATAATTATCGAATGTTATTGTATTTTTTTAAATATGCAATACTTATATTTTTTAAAATATAATTAACAATAAGAAAACGTGAAATTATATTTAATATTTTTGTATATTTCTATTTGGATATACTTTTATAAAATTATAGTTCATTTCTTAAAAAAGAATTAAAATAATTCTCTAACTCCTTCCCTTCTTAGGATATTTGCATCTTTCTTTCAATAATCATAATCTACTCTTCGTTAATACTTAACTATTCTTATTCCAAATAATAGCATGACATACATTCTAAAATATCTATTGTTTCCCTTTTAATAGACTTATCATATAACGATGTAGTTGCAAGAAATACAGATAAAGATAGCGAAAGATGTATAGGATATCGGGAAGATAGATAGATAACTTATCCGCAATATACTTCAAAAATGTATGGAACAGTGTGAATAGGTCCGACATTCATTGTCTAATAACCTTGGCGATAAGCATGATGTGGCAGCTATTTACTCAGCTTTACCAAACATCTAGTAAGACTCACAAGAAATATATAAAATACCACTGTCCAAGACAACATGTGTACCAGTCATAGGGCTTTGTTAACTATGCTGATTAACATCTAAAACTACTTATTATTTCATTCCCTGTAGCATCCTAGTTTTTAATACATCCTCTTGGTTTCCAAATCACCACGTACTACCAAGTCACTACCCAAACTATCTCTCGAGATTTTTACTGTATCCAACATCGATAAAATACTAACTACTTTTTAAAACAATAAACAAAATTCGCTAATATAAAACATTTCCCTATTCCATAAGAACAATTTGTCTTGCTTTATTACACTGTAGGTTCAACATCTACGTTTTGTTAAAATAACATTTAAATATCCCAATCGGAAAATTAACAGAAAATATCACATAACCATCGGTTATATTGAACTATATTAATAACACATAAAATGATTATCGTATGCATATTTTTTAAAAATCTAATCACATCTCAAAGTGTTTTAGAGTGTTGTTTTCAAAAATGCGTTTTACAACAATAATAACAATAAAACTTTTGCGCTACATTCATTCGATTCTCAGCTGATCTAAATAAATAAAACATACATTATATATCATTAATAATTATAAATGTTACCAAAAACAATCTTTATCTTCCTATCAGAGTTCGTAGTAGGCTTCTTTCTCTTCGAGCATCGCAAATATACAAATTTCCACATACATACAATTTTATTTTAAAATTCAAAATCAAAACATATTATTTCATATAATGTTATATCACGAATTAATGTATTTTGTTTTCCCTATCGCTATCTAAAACTTAATGTTTAACTTAGATTAGTAAAGAAAATAATTCAAACCATAATCACATATTTTTCTGACGGTAAATCTTGGTTAGTCCCATAATATTTATTATTTCTTCTTTTATCCGAATGTTCTCCTTTCTGCTTATTAAAGTTTTAAATAAATTAGTTCATTTAATAAACTGTTTAGATGATCTTTAGTTTTAGTGTTTAATTCAAAATTATTAGAAAACATTTTATTTAGTTATCCCACGAAGCTTTTTAATGTTCTGGCGAATATTACCTCGGCGCGTTGATGCATCTTTATTTCTAGTTAAACTACAATTATTTAATAATTATGGTACCAATTGTGTTTTCCATGGATCCAATATTTTATATTTCTCTTCTGTAAAATATAAACTTCACTTTCATTCATTATTATTTTATAGACACTACTTCCGATCTTTAACTATTTTCTAGAGTATTTTCTCCAGTCATCTTAAAGAAAGCAATTCAAACTATTTCAATATTAAAATTCCTTTTGTCCATTTATTCTTATATGAATAATACTTATTTTTATTTTCCATTATCTTCATTAACTTTGCGCACAATGTCCTTTCATTGATTTTATACGCACGAAAGCAGCTTTCATAGTGATACGCTATATAAACTATATCAACGAATAATATTAACATATTTGGAATATTATAAAATTTACAACTTGGTTTTAAGAATCTATCCATTTTCTATTGAAAACTCCAATTATATTTCGATAGAATCCACTGGCAGGTTACTGTAAAGTTAGTGAAACATTACTATGAAAAACTTTTTTTTTTAAAAAACATTTTATTCTAAGATTCTCTTCGGATGATTTTTAAATTGTCAGTTGGTTTCTTTCAAAGATATTATTAAAATTATAATAAAATTGACTAATAAATTGAAGAAAAAAAAAATTTAGAGAGCTTAAAATTTTATCTCTGCTCTGGAGTCAACACATTTTTGTTCTCCCCGTTTATACAATTAGTTGGCGCGATTTTTTGTTGTCTGCCAAGATCTATTTTTTTATTGGTCAATTCCTACTTGGATTGATAAACAATTTCTAAAGTTTTAAAATTATGACGTAATAGACTTAAATATTAACTCATTATTATTTTTAAATCAATTATTATCTATTATAATTTAATTACCTTTAAAATAATTTTGAAACAATAATTAATAAAATGTATCCTACTTATTTTTATTATGATGTGTGACAATTCCATCCAATTCTATAATATACTATTTAAATATTTTAATTATTAGTATTAATTTAAACCAGTACTTATACATAGAATATTCCAGACAGTCATGTGGTCATTTCCGGTGTTTAGTCTATTTTTATCTGTCTGAATAAATTTGTTACTTATATTATATAAAATAATTATGTAAAATTTTGAAAAACAATTTAGAAAAATATAGAATTAGATACAATTCTCACCATCCCAATATTTATTATTAAATATATCATATTAAAAAATTTACTGCTTAATATAATCTATAATTTTAAATACTATATAATATTAATTTTAAAATTTTTTTAGTAATTGACCATTTATAACCATCACTGACCTATAGAAAAGGGCACAATATATATAATTAATTAAAAAATAAAGCTTGAAAAATTATTAATTAATGAATAAATGTTTTAGGAGCATATTATTAAAAGCAATACTAACCTGTGGGTAAATATATTATATAAAACATTCCAGTAGCTATAACTTTAAAAAAAAATTTTTTTTTGTTGACGATCTGCTATTTTGCTTCTTATATAATTAAAATTTTTCCTGAATCGTAATTCAGTTAATTAAAATAAAGCATGAAGGGAAAAAAAACACAATGTGTAAGCCTTACAATACAGGCATTCTTATACCTGGAATTTAATTGTAAATATAGGGGATTTGAACTCAGACTTTCAAGCAACCTTCAATTATCCACACTATCTCATTTTACTGATACACATGACCACACACATGTAGAAAAGATAAATAATCACCAATGTATTTTATGCTGAACCATCACTCATCAGTTGGTTCAGATTATCATCTCCCACACATAAATAATCAGTGCTCAGTATATATTAAGATAGCAAATCTTTATACTTTAATGGACAGACTTCAATCTACTCCAACTCTTCAACCATTCATATCATTGAAAATCTGATGATAGAATGCCCAAATCCCATGCTGATACCAATATTGTTGTTATGTCCATGTTGACCTCAAGTCACTCTGATCTCTCATGTATAGGACAGTATCCATTTAAATACATAGAAGAGGACTGGGCAGAATGCATCCCTCTTCTATATATTTAAATGAATACTGTCCTATACATGAGGAATCAGAGTGACTTGAGGTCAACATGGGCCCAATTGGCATCAGCATGGGATTTGGGCATTCTATCATCAGATTTTCAATGGTATGGATGACTGAGGAGTTAGAGTAAATTGAAGTCTGCCTATTAAAGTATAAAAATTTGCTTTCTTAATATAAACTTAGCAGTGATTATATATATATGTCTGTGTGTGTGTGATGATAATCTGGACCAACTGATAAGTGCTGGTTCAGCACAAAATACAGATATTGGTGATTATTTATTTTTTCTATATGTGTAAGGTTATGTGTGTATGAGATAGTGTGGATAGTTGAAGGTTGCTTGAAATCTGAGTTCAAATCCCCTATATTTACAATGCATGTTATAAAATTTATCACACCACAATTTAGTCAGTAATAATTTTATATAAAGCAATTAAAGTTTGTTATACTAATCTCTGGCCATGCTTAAGATTTATTAATTTCAATTAAGCCCATCATTTCCACTTCATTCAAAGTGTAAACAACATTTTAAACTTGTAATTTAAAAAATCCTCTATGGATATGAAGAGTAATAAGTTTTATGCACTCCAGGCTTTTAGATAGGATAATGTATGGTATTAGCTGTAATTAAACTGTTTAATTTAGGCTGCCTTTCTATCAGGATGTGACACGTGTTTACTTTATTGATTTTAGATGATTGTTGGCTTTTTATATTCATTATTTTATTTAATGCAGTAATGTGCAGTGGGCAGATATTCTTACCATACATTATCTGCCTTGTTTTTGTACGTCTTGATGTGTTACATATGCATTTGCTGGTCACTCTTACATGTCGTATATTTACTCTGAGCATTGGTATATCGTAGAAGCTTATTCCTATCATTTGCATATACCTGGTATATGTATTTGTTAATGTTCTATAGATTAATGTAAGACAGGTGTTATTTCCTGTACTTTACATTTTCTGTATTATTTTAGTTACTTATCTGTATTAATGCCTGAAGTTAATTATAGCAATCAGTTATTTAACTAGTTTCTAGAATGACCTATCTTTGTCTCTAGTATTAGCATATCCTCAATTTGCCAGGTCATTAAAGCCTACAAACTGTAATAATAATTACTTGCGATTGTAATGTCTCATTATTTTTTGCCAGTTTGTCATTATTTTGCAATAAATAATTTAATAGGAATAAGATGAAAATCTCACGTGTCTAACTGATTTTAATGGGCTGTAAAAGAAGACATGTTTGTTCTGTGTCATCAGAATGTGGAACACACATGCAGATTGCCCTTGGGTGATTTTTCATGTGGGTTGTACATTTTGGACAGATTACAGTAGATTTTTTTATAATATGGTGCTTACAATGTGAGGCCAATGTATGACCATGTATACCTGAGATATGTATATCTATGTTTTAATAGGTGGAGGCCGATATATATATAAATAAGAATCCCAGAGATGGAAAGTCTAATTTTAATTATATATTGATTTAAAAATACTGAAAAACTTTAATGTTAAAAAAAAAATTAGTGAATAAGTAGTCTGACAGAATAAAGTAGAGGGGGGAAATTGTTTAAATATTATAAATTCATCTTTATTTTCGTTTGACAGGTTAAAGTAGAGAAGGGATGGAATTTTTTAAATAGTTCATTTTAGATTTAGAAAAATAATTTTATTGATGGCAAAAATATATTTATGAAACAAGTTTTGTTTGACAAATAATTGTTAATAATGTGAATAAAAAAAGTATATAAATATAACACCACATATGGTGAAAATTAGTTTGTTTAACAAAATTAAATATCGGCAGTATGAAAGTAAATATATACATAACATTCTCTAATAAATACATATATAAAATTGGTTGGACACTATAGAAAGTTTAAAAGTAGGCAATATCACCAAAGGACATAACATGGATGGCAAAGGAAGGACTTTTGTGTGGAACCAATATGTGCTCAGCTAAAGTGTGGAAGAGTAAAGTAGATAATTAAAGAATAAATTATTAATAATTCAAAATTATTCTAAAAGCAGAATTTTGAGTTACTTTAGAAAAGTAAATAAAATTTTGTTGTATGTATATAGTTATATTAGTTATAAATATAGAATCGGAAAAGCAAAACAATCTAACAACGAAGGACAAATATAAACCCATTTCTTTCAAAAATTCCCAAGTGATTGAAAGAACAAATGAGCAACAAAGATGCAAATAATGATGTTGCTAATGATAGAAATGTCAAAAAGAATCAACAGGATTTAATGGAAAAGTTAGGGGAAATGAAGCAGGAGATAAGAAATAGGTTGGATCAGATGGAAAATGCAATAGAAATAGTGGAGAAAAAACTAAATAAAAATATTGAAGAAGCAGAACAGGAGGGAAAGGTAGTGAAAGAAAAGATTAATGAAATTAGAGAAATAAGTTTAGACAATATAAAAATGCAATACAGAGAGCGTACCAATAGCTCAAACAAACTCTTAATAAGTGCGGTATGAGAAAATATTTAAAATCTCTATCCAGAACACTCTCATCTCCAGACCAACTGGTTTCAAGCTTATGGCTTACATCAGTGGAGAACCAGAATATTCGGACACTAGATCTAAAATATAAACTCAAAACCTAGCACTTATTTCAAACGTATATTTAAGTAGAAACTGTGAAATTTTCGGACATGAAAATGTCTTTAAATCCAACTATCTAACTTAAATAGCTATATGGGACTGAACTAAATTCAGATCTACCATATTTTAATAGCCTCAGCATAGCTAAAGTTTTAAAGGTAAAATTATAATAATTAATAAAGCAAGTCATATATAACATGACATTACTTTTATAAGCTTGTAGTTACAAAAATATTTAAATATTGTTAAATGTCAAGAATATTTGTACTTTGAAATAAGGTTGGGTAGCCAAGAATGGATGGTGGCTATAGTGATAGTCAAATTATAATGGAATGGAATAGTAACATATATGAATGTCTAGTTAAAGATATACAAAGTTTTAAAGAAAAGGGGAAGAGAATAATGGTTATAGGGGATATGAATGGACATATTGAAGAAATTGATGATGTAGATAATAAAAATGGACAGCTTAAGAAGAAATTTTGTCAGAAAGTGAATTTGAGTATTGGAAATTTATTAAATATTTATGAGGGACAATACACATGGTCTAGAAATAATATATTTCACACAATAGATTATGTATTGGTAGAGAAAGAGGGAATAAATAAAATACGGAAAATTAAGGTATTTGATAATGAAGAAAAAGCATGCACTAGTGATCATAATTTCATTCTAACTGAAATGGTTAGTAATGTGATGGAAAATAGAAATAAAAGTAAAAATAAAAGTGAAAAATGTGGATGGAGATTGAATGATAAGAATAAGTTGGAAGAGTATAAAATACAAGTTGAAGAAATGGGGATGAGTATAAGGACTGGTGTAAAGAAGTAGAAAAAGTGGTAAATAGGGTTTTAGGTGAGAATATTCAGAAGAATAAAAAAAATAAAAAAATGAGAATTAGTAAAAGTGTAAAAGAAAGGAAAGAAGCATGTAGAGAATATAAGTGTGCTATTAAGAATAAGGAAAGTGAAAAAGATATTAATGCTAAAGGGGAAAAGTACTTAGAAAAGAAAAAGTTGGCTAAAATAGATATTTATAGAGAGAGAATGAAATTGAATAGTAAATTGTTGGAGGATATTAATAAAAGTGGAAGAGATGGGAGTAAAAAAATTTGGAATTACATTAAAAGAAAGAATGTAGGGGAGAGAGAGATAGTATTACTAGATGA
The DNA here is from genome assembly GCA_028023455.1 of Epiperipatus broadwayi. Lineage (NCBI taxonomy): Eukaryota > Metazoa > Onychophora > Udeonychophora > Euonychophora > Peripatidae > Epiperipatus > Epiperipatus broadwayi. The sequence continues at coordinate 12,435 of JAQFVV010002501.1, read as the reverse complement.
TGAGGAAATAGAATGTAGCTTTAGGGAAGATTTAGAGATAATCTTAAATAGATATGTAATTAATATAGAAAAGATGTTAGATGTGAATGGTAGAGTGATAGAAACATGAAAACATTTAGTAATGGGAATATTAGGTTTTCACAAAATGAATCGAATGAGGTAGAGAAGAAATTGAAAAGTGGAAAAGTAAGAGGTTTAGATGAATGGGCAGCAGAGATGGTAATGAATTTAGGATATAGGGCAAAAGTAAAGTTATTATCCTGTTTTAATAAAATGGCACAGAATAGAGTTTTCCCAAGTAGTTGGAGTAATACAAGAGTAAGATTATTATTTAAAAGAAAGGGTAAGGATCATAGAAAGTTGAATAATTATAGACCAATAGCGGTAACATCAGTTTTATATGAAGTTTTTTCATATATGGTGGCTAGAAGAGTTGTAAAATGGATGGAAAGGGAATAATGAAGTGGGGGAAATGCGAGGAGGTTTTAGGTTAGATAGGCATATAGGAGATAGTTTATTTGTAGTTACATGACTTATGGATATGAGTAAGAATTCAGGTAAACAGTTATATATGAGTTTTATAGATATAGAGAAGGCATATGATAGAGTAGATAGAAATAGATTATGGATAAGTTTAGCAAATTTGGGAATGGATGAAGCTTTAATAGATATTATTAAGAAATTTTATGAAAATAATTATTATATATATATATATATATATCAATTAGGGAATATAGAATAAGTTAAAGTTAAAAATGGGGTGGTATTAAAGCAAGGATGCTCTATGTCACCTATTTTGTTTGTGTTGTATTTGAGTGAAATGGAAAGAGCAATAGAAAGATTAGGAAGACGGATAGAGATACTGTTAACAGGTAGTAAGGGAGTATATATTTTGTCAGGTTTTTTTGCAGATGATATATTTTTGTGTGCAGAAAGAAGAGAAGATATGGAAGTTATGCTGAGGACATGTGCAAGGGTGGGTAAAGAGATGGGGATTAAATTTAGTGAAGAATAATCAAATATAATGATGGTTAATACTGGGGAAAGAGAAGATGTAGAATTTTTATTGGGTGATATTAAGTTAAGTGTGGTGAATAGATATAGTTATTTGGGAATTATTTTAAGGAATCAGAAAACTTATTTGGATGAATGAGAGAAAAAATTTGTAAATGAAGCAAAGAAAAAAAAGGGATTGATAAAGAAATTAACAGTGTTTTCATATAATAAATATGATGTAGTTAGAATTATATGGAAAGGAGTTGCAGGAGCAGGGTTAACATATGTTAATGATGCATTATGTGTTAGTAAAGAGGTATTAAATTATTTAGAAAAAGTTCAAAGGAAGTAGAAAGACATGCATTGGATGCAGATGTATGGACAGCAAGGGAGGCAATTCAAGGAGAAATGGAATGGTCAAGTTTTCCTATGAGAGATGCAAAAAGTAAAATGAAAATGTTTGGTAAATTGCAGTTTATGAATAATAAAAGAATAGCCAAAATAGCATTTAATTGGGTTATGAGTAAAGGGCAGGTAACAAGATGGGTAAGAAAGGTAATGCAGTATGCAAAAGATTTGGATAAAGAATTTATATCAGTATATTTGTACAAAAGATGGGATGATTGTGTTAAGAGGATTGTTGAGTGTTGTAGTAATAAGGAATGGTATAAAAGAATAGATTTATTAATAAAGAATAGGGAGTTAGAGAGATGGAGAAATAGTATGGAGAATAAAAAGAGTTTAAATATATACAGAAATAAACAGAATATTAGGTGTGAGTTAATATATGATAATAGTAAGGAAAGTAGTTTATTATTTAAGGCTCTAACAGGATCTTTGGCTACAAGAGAATATACATGTAAATGGAAAAAAATGGGTGATTTATTTTGTAAATTATGTAAGAAAGGAATAGAAAATATTAAGCATTTTTTAATTGGATGTAAATGCTTGAAAATAGAAAAGGTACATATAATGAAGTTATGGAAGAATAAATATGAAAAAAGTGATTATACAAAAAGTGAATTATTGTTTTTTATGCTGGGTTTGGGAAAAGATAAAGGGGATTTAGATATAAAGGTTATAGAGTTGACAAAGATTATGTTGTGGAAATGGGATGGAGCAGATTATGGGAAAATTTAGAGTGGTGAATGGAAAATAAAGTGGCTAACAGATTTATTTGGGCATAATTGCTGAGATATTCTTGACTTCCTTTAAGGAGAAGCCACAATACATCACATCACATCTTAATTAATAGGTGTGTGGTATGAGAAAATATTTAAAATCTCTATCCTGAACACTCTCATCTCCAGATCAACTGGTTTTGAGCTTATGGCTCACGTGACTGTGTGAAAATTTCAGAGTTTCTAATTAAATATACGTTTCAAATAAGTGCTGGGTTTTGAGTTTATATTTTAGATCTAGTGTCCGAATATTCTAGATCTCAACTGACATGAGCCATAAGCTCAATACCAGTTGTTCTGGAGATGAGAGTGTTCTGGATAGAGATTTTAATATTTTCTCATACTGCACTAATTAATTAAAAGCTTATTTGAGCTATTGGTATGCTCTCTGCATTGCATTTTTGTAACTACAATCTTATAAAAGTAATGTCACATTATATATATGACTTGCTTTATTAATTATTAGACAATATAAAAATAGACAGGGTGGAAGAAGTAGTAGTATTGATAAAAGAAGCCATTCAGCATCAATTAAAAGTGCAAGGAAAAGCTGTAGTTCTTAGGGAAGAAGACTTAATGATGAACGAAATGATAAAATGGATAATATTGAAGAAAAGTTGTATAGAGTGCATCAACATGATATAGAAATAAAAATAGCTTAAGAATGGAAATATAGCAAGCATGTGCAGAAATAAAAACATGCCTTGAGCAAAGAATGGGAACTGAAAGAGAAAACTATGTATGAAAAATACATATAATAGAAAAGTGCAGGGACATAACATAAACTATACAGAAGGTGAAGAAATAGATAAGAATAGAAAAGAGAAAGGGAAACTAGCCAAATTATTATGAGAAATATTCAAATAAAAGCTATCACAGCAGAGGTAGGGGATGGCTCTTTGGCACATTTAGAAACTGCAAGAAATGTTTCAATAACATAATTGGCAAGAAGACAAAAAGACAGCCAGACTCGTGGCATACCTTAAGAACAAAGCCACAGACTTTTGGAGATTATAGGTATGCAATAATGCATAACCTCTGAAGTGAAGAATGCCAACATGGGCTCTTGCATAAAGCTTCCCAAAAATATCCAGGGATGTCAAGAAAAATCTATATTCAGTTTTTCTACTAACAAGTAGATAAGTTAATATTACTTACTGCTTTCCTATTGTGAGAGGAGTAAATAATTAGAACAATTAGATGAAATATGCCTGTAATGGTACAGCAAATTGTGTTGGATCAAAGCCATTGGAATATTGCTAACCACTGTGAACCTTAGCAATATGCATAAGAAACCACTGGACAAACTGAAAAGAATTGATCATCCCATCCTGCATACACTGGATGAGCAATATTCTAATGGGAGAATTGAACTTCAATAAAAGAAAGTTCTGAGGGAGATACCAACACAAGAAGTCAAAGGAAGATGAATCAAAGACAGCCATCAGGACTTACTCCTTTGTCTGATGAAAAAGAACTACCTCCTGTATGGAGAGAATTAAATCAAATGGTGGAAAGAGCTAATACATAGTTTATGCCATACTAAATAAGAGTTTGATATATCTAGATTCTTTTATTATATGTATGTTTTTAAAACTAATTTTGTGTGTAAATGTTTACTAATCAGGTAAAATCTTTTTTTTATGTTTTTTTGGTGAACTGCATTGATATGAAGTAATATTTATATATGCATCATGCCTGTAATTAAAAAAATTTGAAGGAATTTTAAAAATAAATGTTTTAAATGATTTTGATTATATATATTGTAACAGAAAATAATAATAATCAACAACCATTTGTAACAGAAATAAAAAATAAATTTATTAATTATTATAATATGATATGTTTTATAATCTGCGCCATTTGTAACAGTAAGAATAAATAGTAAAATTTGTAACAGAATAAAAATATTGTAATGATGAGTGATAAAAGGCTGTTACTTTATAATCGATTATAATCTATATATTGATGAATGATAATGATAGTTGCTATAATTTAATAACTAAACACTAAACAGGATATATGATATGCTCCAGCGGTTCATCATTTGTAACCGAATAAAATTAAATGTGAAATGAATTTACTATGTTAGCTGATATACAACTTATAATTAAATAAGGATGACGCTAACATATAAATAAGAACATATACATATCATGCTTTATTTGGGTGTATATTTGTAATTAATTAAATATAACATTATAGCCCGTTGGCAACTATCCTAAACATTAATTCTGTCGCGCTAATAATGAAATAAATAACTTTCTCAACACATAAAATAACAAAATGAAAATCAAAACTGTCATCATTAAAGATTTAAGATATTTCGATATTGGGGAGTCATTTGATCAATAAAATATACTAGCCATTGTCATTAAATAAACTAATATTAGATATAGCAACTGAATAAAATTACTGTGAAATCCCTGGAGTGCATTTCGCTTATCTCCAATAATAGGTTCTTATAACAAAGAATCCTTCTCATTCCACTTTCCATATATATAAGACCATTCATGGTCACATGCACACACTGGTGCTAGTTATAATAACTTATATAAAAAATATATCCTATAAAGTTAATATTATTAAGTTGGAAAGGGGCTGGATCACTTTTATTCAGTTTAGTTAAGTAATGTGTTTCCCACGAGCACCACTAGATTGATTTAAATCTACATAAATACTATCTGTGTATAGTGTACTGAGTTCAAACTCATTTGGTACATTTTTACTATACATAACTTGGATGACTAATGACCAAAAAAAATGATCTTCTTATATTTTATCCATGTCAATGAAATTATAAGATCCCAATGTCACTAAAATTTATATATCAAAGAATCTTATGGACATTACAAGCTCAGTTTACGTATATTGATGAACAGATGCAAAAATACTCTCATTAATGGCTTCCAAACAAACATAGTGAAGACCATTACTTAAGTGGATGGCCATTAAATTAGTTACTTAACTTAATTATTTATTATAATATAAAGATGATAATGAGTTACTTAACTTAATTATTTATGATAATATAAAGATGATAATGATGATGATGATACCAGCCATAGCTTTATAATGAATTCACAACGATAATTTTATTTTTCATAAACCTATAGGCACTTTTTAAAATCATCCTATGTTAAACTGGGATTTAAATATAACATTCACTAGCATTTATATATGTTTATGGTTATTTACCATAATACTTTTATAGTTAAAACTAGGATTTGGTAATACCAATGATGATGACTTATCATCACGAATCTCACCACATGATATTCAACTTTTTAGAAATCCCTATTTACTAAACATATTAACTATTAACCTTGGGTTTGATTGAATGATTATTATTTATCAAATCAATGATGATGGTGATCATAACTCATGTACAGTACTATGTTTAAATGGTGTTTTAATCAATAATATGATATCCATCCTTGATGAGGATGATCAAAACTCATGGGCACAACATAATTTTATCTTTCTATTATTAACCTATAATTATTAAAACTTGGTTATTATCAAGCTCAATCCCCAAATACTCAAATGCAAATCAATATTCTAGCTTGCTTAACATTTTGTGAGCACTTGCTTAATATTTGCGAGTGCTGATGATTCTTAATATCTGCAAGTGATGATGATGATCATTTAAAACGATAGAATCAAGACAAGAAAAACATAACATTTTAATAATAACATGGAAACCAATTAAGATATAGAATTATAATTTATTTATACTATTCTTCTTTCTTTTCTTTTCTTTTAAAATCAAATTAATAACTGTACAATTGATTCTATTATTATATTAATCAAATATAGAATTAATACAAAATTTTATATACGCATACCCAAATAAATTTAATATACAAGTTTGTCATTTTTGATATTTTAAAATAAGCTGGCTTAAACTAATATTAGAAAAAACATTCTATATATGCTCATTCAAAATTTCCACTACTTATATATCATAAAAGCAAATTACATTTAATTAATGTGTGTGTTTTTTTCTCACTTTCATTCCTATGTTAAGCCCTGCTCTTCAATTTCCTATATTTCAACTAATTATGCATAACCTATTCTTCTGACATGTTTGTTTAAGCAATTATACACACACACATTCTGTGATATGTCAACATATATGTTTAAAAATGTGTTCCTTTATATTAGGGATGGATAAATAAATCACATATATATAATTAAAAAAAATTATTGCAACCTTGAGCAAAAATAAATAATATCCAGTTTAATATGCAAAAATAAATAAAATAAAAAACATTATGAAGCATATTTGGCTAGGTTGCTTATTATCACAATCAATAAATGACAATAAAAAAAACATTTTAGTATCACAATATATAACAATAAAAAAAATAAATCAAAATAATGAAAAAAAATTAAGTTTAATGAATTTAAATGATGTGTGTGTCAGTATTTCATGTATTATCAAGAATAACATAATTAATGAACAAACTCTTAATGTTTTCTGTATCAAAAGAAAAAAAATGCTTTGATTTTCATAAATTAAAGTTTACTTTTAATAAGTAAGAATAAAAGATTTGCTAATGAAAGTTCAAAGTTACCCAATTATTTTCACTTCTTACAAATGTTCCAGGTTTGAATTTTCAGACTGCTTGCCTCATGTATAGCTTCAAAGAGGTTGATTTGCTTATTTCTACCATTTGAAAAGAAAAGTTCTTATTGATAGCTTTTAATAAACATGAATTGTTTGACTTGCTTGTTTCCATAATTTTAAAAAAAATCATTGTAGACACTTTAGATGAATGTGAGGAAAACTTTAAAAAAAAATTGATTTATATAAACTTGGCTATATATTGTACCCTTACTTCTTGATATGTAAAATAGTTTAAAATACAACTAGCTCAGTTACATTATTATGCTTAATAATAATTTGCATATCTATCTTTAATATACTTTTATATTATCATATCTTAATTAAATTTATTATCAATAATCAAAATCAACATAGTTCTAGATTATACTAATTAAATAAGTATTTAATAAAATTATGAGACTGCGAAGTAAAGTTACAAAGTAATAAGCAGATTTACATTGAGTCAATATCTCCCAAGATACCGTCTCAATGGCATAAGAATACTACCACTACCTTATTATCTTACCACTACATCTATAGCATTCTTATGACTTTTAAATGAAATAAATTATCTTTAACAATACTAAATAAATACTAATCTTCTAACTTAAAATATAATTAAATAATCTCAGGTTCTTTTAAGATGTTTTAAAATAATAATAACTCATGTAAATAAGTATGATGTGGGATTTTATATCAAACTTAAATACACCTAACTTATTTTAATAATAATAATAAATAATACTAATCTTAAAGTGTAATTTAATCTCATCTATTTCTATGATATAATCAATCATTAAATGAACAAACAATCATATGTATATTTTTATTTCATATGGTATCTTAATTTTGGAATAGATCAAAATCTTATATTTAATAATCCGTGGTAATAAACAATACTGTATTCTTATAATGTGCATTATAATCATTTTATGACCATTGCAATATTTTCTGTTCATGTCAATCAATTCTTATAAAATAATGTTAAGCAAATATTGTATTCATTTCTAAATAATAATAACAAATTCATTTTTGGTGCAAATATTATGTTTATTTCAAATCATCTGATGTCAAAATGCTGTGGTAAAAATAATGAAACTCGACACACTTTTAAAACAAATTAACAAATTTATTTACAATAACTTCCAATAAGAATTTATTTACACTATTTACAGTTTTAGAATTTAGGAAAATAAACAAAATAAAATAAGAAATTACAAATACAAGAAGTTTATACTGTTACTAATTCATATGCTTAACAAGCAATTATACATTCTTCAAATACTATATTAATAATATTATAGTATGTTTTCAAAACTTAGATTTTAAAATAAATGTTAATAAACTTCCATTACAAATAATAATATATGTCAAAATTATTTATGTAGCATGTGTAAACAATGAAGCTCTACTAAATAAATAGTTACACCAATTAAATATTACCATTTATAATGTATTATCATATATTTACTTTATTATTAGCATTGCTTAATAGCTTTATAAAATTAATGTATCTTTGTAATGTAAAACAAATAATTGACTATAATTGTACTTTACTTAATGTAATACCTGTTATATGTTTATCAAATATGCATTACATATCTGTACTGTTCAAATACTATTATTTAAATTATTTATCAATTTCAAATTCAGAAAGCATTACCTTAGATAAATTCTATGATTCTTTTCTTTGTAAAATCATTATTTTACTTAATATGTTATTTTAATCCTTTCTGATAATTTTATTTATAAGCATCCTCTAAATTTATCTAAAACTTCCGATAAAACAAATATCAACTTTAAACAAAGTATTCATCATCCAAATTACCTATACTACATCGTTTATATTTAGTAAACTTTCAATCCAAATATAAGCTTCTACCCATAACATAACTTAACTTATTTAATAAAACAAAATACAAAAAATAGAGTCTTTTCAAATCTATTCTTATCTTGTAAATAATAAAATAATTACCTAAATAAAGAATAAATATAATTCTAATACTATAACATAATAAAATATCAAAATTTATTTATGAAAGAATCATATAATTATTTCTAAGCTTCTTACGTAATGTTATATCATGTTGATATTATAAATTAAAACTTATGCATATTTTAATAAAGTTCGTTGCCAATATAATGTATGTGTTTTCATAAAATATCTCCCCATTCATTCTATAACAACATAATATTCAGTTGATCTAAAGAAAAACATATTAAATTCATTAAAAATCATTATACAATATTTTTACCATAATAATAATAATATCCAATCTGCTATCCAGCCTTCTTCGGAATTTGCAGCTTCATAAAATAAAAATTATTCACATTCATACTCATAAACATTCATTAGAATATTCTGTGTTATATTAATTATAAAAACAAATTTATGTAATTAATTATTATATTATTTTTAAGTTATTATTTAATAAATGTACCTAACCTACTTTTAATAGTTTAATAATATTTTAAATTTTATGTTAAATAAATAAAATAAAAGTTCATATTACGTATTCCAGTGACGACTTTTGTTCTACCATAAAAGTTCTAATAAATCCTATGTACAAAGTCAATAGAACATTATTTCCTGTTCCGTTGAATCACGTGTTTCTTGAAAGTTTATAAAAAAAAAATGGTAACGTTCTTTTTTTAAAAATAACAAGTTCCCATAAGAAAACAAAATAAAATTAAAAAATAGTTTATAAGTTCTTTCTGGATCCAGTTCTTTATAAAATATTATCTTTAAAGCTATTATTTCTAAACTAATTTATAGTTTATATTATATTTTCATTAAATTACTTTAATTAACTTGGCTTGCTTGGTTTGGACGTCCATGTATTACTTGCGCATTTATAAATAACATATTCAGGTAAGAATTAATTTCTCCATCTATAACGTCCAGCGTTTTAGATTACTTCAATATAATAGTTTTATTATATTACGATTTTAAATAATCATATTTATAATCTATTTGCCTTTTCAAATCGTCAATATTTAGTCTTTTAAGCACAAAGACTTACCAAGGCATGTATTTATTAAAATTACTACTTCTTATATCTTTACTTAAGATATACATTTTATTCTTTAAAATCTGCAAAATATTTTCTTTCTATAGAAGTATTCCTATTTCTTTTAAATATCTATTTATAATAGACAATAGTAATTTAAACTTTTAATACTATTTATAGTCCAAAATACTACTTTTCTCCATCTCGTAGTTTTATGTACTAATCCAGCGTCTGATATTTTTCTAGCATAAAGTTTCTGATATATTTCTCCGATACGTGATGTTTCCATGATCATTCGTACGTAAATTGAGCTTCGATATTGAGAAGACCAATAGGGAATTATTAAGTTTCTACTGCATACTTATCATTTAAAAAAAATTATAAAATTATATACAATAACACTCTTATGATTTTAACACTGATTTTAAGAGCGTTTTTTAAATTTACTTAGCTATTTTCTCAATAGCACGATTAACTTTTAAAATTTATTATAGAGAGCCCCCTTCAACAATTGAATCCAGCTTTTATACTGGCAGAAACTCCTTATCTGATTGGTACATTTAAACAATCAAACTCTCTAGCTTATTTACATATTTACTAACACACTATTAAAAATAAAATAATGACTTATTTAATATTTAATATAATCACACTTTAAAAATAATTTTATCGTTTATTCAAATCTATTAAACATTTTTTAAAATATTCTTTCTTACTTAATTTAAATCTTAACTTTTATAAGATCATTTAAAATAAATTAAATCTTTTTAAATACGTTACATTTTTAAGACAATATTTTTTAAAAATCAGATTTAATATTCTACATTAATATCTTTTATTTTTATCTCGTGATAACTCACGTATTATTTATAAATTTAACAACATAATTTTAAAATAGTTTTTGCAACTTTATGAGAAAGCTTCCAAGCATGTGTGTGTGTATCTCTAATTAACATCTGTCTTTACAATACAAGAAACGCTTCCCATAATCTAAAAATAACTTAACAATTGCTTTTTTAAAACAAATACTTATTTTTAAAATAAATATAATATTACATCAGCTTTTAAAATAATTATTTGATATGATTAAAATCAAATATTAATCTCAATTTAAGCACTTATAATTTAAAATATTTCTATTTACTTTTAACATATATTTTAAATTAAATAAATATCTTTGTCTAATTTAAACTTGTCTTTTAAATACTTTAGCTTTAAACATTTGTCATTAAATTTATTAATACAGTATTACATCATAATCATCATCATTTTTAAATATCTTCTCAATATCAACACAATTTACATATCAAATACTCATAGATTGCTTTAATTAAACTTATGGTAACATTACCACAAGCAAAGTCAACATCACACATTTAAAATACTTCTTAAATTTAAAATTTTCTACTAGATTAGCACAAAACTTAAATGGTGACCCATACAAAAGGGCACAATATATATGGCTTTCTTACATCTTTTTTTCTTCTCCTCTTGTCAAAGATGATGATCAGATGACAACTGTGGCTGGTTTTAAATTGGACCATTCTTTTGGTTATTAAGGACTTTTGTATAAGTCCATAGATAGATCAGTGATTTGAACCCATTCTATCAGATTTCAAGGAGCAAAAGCAGTTGGTTTTTTAACAAGGCAATTTGATTATTTCCTTCATAACGAAAATATTTATTAATACCATTTTCATAGAATTTCAATAACTTTATATTAATCTTGCTGTATACTGCTTTATATATACGCACATCTTCTTATGCTGATAACTTTAAAACAAGAGTTATTTTTCTTCTTTAAATTTTTTAAAGAGAGAAAAAAAATCAATTTTCAGTTTAAAATGATTACATATTTCGTAATATTATTAATTGTCATTCTTAAAAAAAATGGTTATGGAATTGCCTTTAAAACCGCATTTTTGTTCAGTAATTCTTCTTTTAACAGTAATAAAACCCAACTTTAGTAATATTAATAATTACATCTCTTTTTTCCTTTTTTTAAAAAAAACTACATATTGTTAGATCACTCTCCTCTAAACAAAATTGAACTGACCTTTTTAATATTATTTCACTCGTTTTTATATTTCGAATTTCTGATTAAAGAAACTAAAAATCTATCCAAAAATAACTGACTTAAGATAGAAATCGTAAGTCATTAACAAAAAAAAAAGATTACAATTATCCCATCAAAGCATCCCCTTTCTTAGACAATCTAAGATAATCTTAGATACAGATAACACAAACAATAAAGCTTGCAATTTACAATCATTATAAATATGTGTTAAAATGCCTTGTGTTTACACAACTGTTCTCATTCTTTCCCATTCTTGCACGTGTGTCTCTCTTTTTATCTATCAATCATTTTCACATCTTTCTTATCAGTTTTTCTCTGATCTGCTTTATTTAACAAAAATACATCTAAATAATTTCAACACATTATTTAATGAAAAAAATAATAAATCAATCTATTAAATATTGCTTCTTATAACCCTATATTTATTATGGTTTATTAATATATCATCTATAAACTATTTAATAACAAGAATAATACATGCACATATAAATCTCTATATAAAAGAAATTATTTTTTTCACTTAAAGAATATATATATGGGTGAAATGAGAACATATAT
>JAQFVV010002500.1:0-24701 GCA_028023455.1 Epiperipatus broadwayi | reverse complement strand
TATATATTCAAAATAAACAATCTTTTTTTGCACATAATTCTAGGCCATTTTCAATATAAAACATATTGTTTTAACCAATAATATATATTGCATAGAGAACAACAGCTATTACCAGGATTGTGGAATAATTTGAAAAGTAATCTTAATTTTGCAACATATTAAAAAGATAAAATAATTAATTAGACTATGTATATTGTACCTATTGAAATTTGAAATAAATTTCAATATGTGGTGTAATGTTAATTGTAAAAAAAAATGTTTTTTTGGTTTGATTTTAATAGTGAACATATTAATCTAGAGAACATTGGAATATGTTGCTATGACAACCACAATATTGGAGAAAAAAACATTTATTATTTATTTTAGTATAAAAATTTGTGAATTGACTTTATTTTAAAAATGAATATGTAAATAATAAAGTTAACAGTTTTGATAAAAAAATTATTTTTCTTTACTATGACTATTTTTGTTATTGCACACACAATAGTAGATTATAAATAATACATATAAATATTTAATGTCTCCAGTATGTTTGTTATTTTATTTGTATAATATACTGTGTTGGAAAATATATGTAAAAGCATGATCCCCAACATATGTATTTCATGTAGAAAAGCACTCATCAGTTGGACCAGATCATAATCTCCCACACATATGTACAATCAGTGCTTAGTTTATATGACGATAGCAATCCCTCTATTATTTATGGACAGGCTTCAATTTTTCACTCTTCCAACTATTCAACTGTCCATTTCTTTGAAAAAATGACAAGAAAACACTCCTATTAATATATATGGATATGTAATGGTCCAATAATATGAAGGATTGGATTGATGTAATGTCAACATGGGTATGACTACAATAACAAATTCAATAAGGGCTTTGAGTGCTCCATCATCAGTTTTTCAATGAAATGGATGATTGAATAGTTGAAGAGGTGAGAAGATTGAAGCCTGACCTTAAATTTTGAGGAATGTAAACTAAGCATTTTGTATATGTGTGTGGGATATTATGACCTAACCTATCTAATGAGTGCTGTTCTGAATGAAGTACATACACTGGAGATCATGTACATTTTTCACATGGAGATGGAGTGGAGGCTGAAAAATCCTGGATAACACTATATAAATTATAATAATGATCACTCTTAACAATTTTCTTTTATTTAATTTTATTTACCATACAGTTTTTATTCTTAAGTTTATTTATTTTTTATTTCTATTTGCTGTAATTATCTATATGTGTTGTATAGTTAATTACTTTTTTTCTACTGGATAAAATAAATTTTCTAATTAAATAAAGGGTGTACTTTGAGTTTTATTTTTGATTTTCAATAATATGCTTTTGAGAATATAAACAGAAGAAGCAAGTACTTTCTCAGATAAAAAATGTTCAAAGTTTGCATTTAAAAATCATCTCCAATTGCACATTTTAATATAAATATGTAAAAAAAGTACTCTTTACAATCTACAATTCATTGCAAATACCCTCTTTATTCAACCAAGGATGAGTTAATAAGAAACTCAAAAAGGTCCCCATTACTTATGCTACCTACAGCTTGTGAAGACAGATTATGAACAATCATTCAATTATATATGTCCAAAATTTAAAACAGCAAAATCAAATATTCTAGAACTCTATGTAAACAACATTTGTAACATCAAATTAATGGTAAAATATTTAAGAAATGGGAACCTATTCTTGAGAAGTTTCGAAGGATTTTAACATTCCACAGACGGATTTCAAGTGGAAAAGGAAATGGGAAATTTGTGATATCAATCTTGATTTGAACACTATACAAATATGATGAAAATGTAACAGACATTCCGAGAATAAAGACTGTGTTTCATTTTTAAAAACTTTCATTTTATTGAAATGAACCATTAGTTTTGTAATGCAAAAACATAATATAAAATGAAATCAAAGGAGTAAAGTAATCAAAAAAACCACTTGAGAAGCTATGTATGAACAATTTTCATGTACTAACAAATGCAAAAGAATTGAGTGATACCATCTCTTTTCCTCGAGATCTATGGTTTTTAAACATATGGCCGTTATTTATACATAGCGATCAATGTTTTTGGATATTTCTGTTTAAATTACATATATATATTTTAAGTTAGGTTTATTTATATTTACAAAAACTGATGTTTCATTTAATACTAAGAAATTTCTTAAATGAGGTCACTAATTTTTACACTTTGAATGATCAATTGTAATTTTGGAATACTGGGGAAATATTTAAAAAACACATACAAATTTCAAATTCTTTTCCAACAAAAAATAAAAGCCTAAAACTAGACTAGAGATCACAGCTGTAGGTGGTATCACTATTCTTTTAATTCATGGATATATGGCTGTTGTTTATAAGGATTTGTGAGCTTTTGATCCTTCCATTTAATTTTCGGGGATAGATTAATCTATGATATTTATATTTTCATATTATGATTTAAATAAAATTTATCATAAATTAATGCCGTAGGAAAGATAGGATATGTAACATTATACATTATTGTAAGATATGGTCTTACACCCCTCCAAACCTTTAAAAGCACCTTTACCTAATTCCATCTAAAATCCACAATAACAACATTCTCTACCTTTAATAGAAAGTAAACTATATATATATATATTGTACTGGGTTGAACCACTGAAGCCACCTAGTTATACGTATATATAAGTTTTGGCCAGTTTCAAACTCCTTCATAATACATTTATAATCTTATAAATGTTACGTGAACTAACCGGCACGTTCGAGCAAAATGGGAGATCTTATTGATAGCTTTAACTATCAACAATGTCCCATCTCGGCTGTTAGATTCAAACCCCTACTATCCAAATACTTTATTTGTTTCGGAGTAAACCCCGGGGCGCCAGCTAGTCCAAGGACTAACGTATTCGGGCAGTAGGCTCATAATCCAGTGCTCAAAACATTCCTAAAACTAGCTCAGTCTAATTTTAATTCAATAACAAAGTTATACAAAATTAGTAGTGGGAAGAATTAATAAAAGGTTGGTAAAAGAATTAACCGACAAATAAAGTTTAAGTTTAAAGACATTTTATTTCAATTAACATTAATTAAGTTTAAAGATAATTTATTACCCAACATGAATTGACTAAATTTAAACATCTTTATAATCTAATTTAACACATGCACATTTTTTTAAATTAACACATTATAACGTATATCTGGTGAAAGGCATAAATAATATGTGACATTGTTAAATTATCTCACATTCCCACACACACACATCAATAGTTCATTTTATGCAGGCTTAAGAGTTCAAATTACTTTACTCGGTAGGATTGACGAATTATAGCGGTGGCTACTATGTATAAATGATAATAAATAAATGTTTACCTAGGATTTTTGGAACATGGATATTGCTTGTTGTTGGCTGCTTCTGCTGCTTCTGATGGAGTATATCTAACCGGTTAGATTTTGACATTTCTTGAAGAGATTTTATGCGAATCCATTGGTTTTATTCTTGAAGACAGTTGAACGTTTGACGGAGGATTTCTGAGTTATTATGCAGACATTATTTCACAGGCAGGTTTTGATGATCTTGTTGGACTAAAAGGCTGAAGCACGAGTGTATATTTCCAAAAGCTGCTCAACAATGCATTTTTATTTCTGGATACATAATAGAAACTGCACTGTTATCTGAACTGAACAAGACTGTCACTGGAAACTAGACTGAATAAAACTGAACTCCGATAAAAATCTAGCTATTTATATCTGCAAAGTGTTTTTGTGTTTTAATATCCTCCAGCAAATGAGTGTTGTCAAAATTTCATTGATAACTAATCCTTTGACAACCTGTTTTTGAAGATTGTTTAATAATTAGTAATAGCTATTTCAAAACATGTTGTTTTTATATCTTTAGTAGCCCACCACTGTGTTTTTAAATATATTTCATTTCAATATTTATTTTCATGTGTTTTTCAATATGATTTTATCACGCATTTATTATATCTCTTATTAACAGCTTACATTTATTTACATTCGCACGCACATATATATTTTACTATTCTAAAATCAAAAATAGTTTTAAGATTATTTTTCTTCTTTAATTTAAATGAAGAGATTTATATATATTTTTAAAGATTTTAAATTGTATTTCAACTAATAATAATAAACTCTTTACTTCCTTTTTATAAAACCTTTAGTTTAACTTTTCTAACCAATACTCCCCTCCCCTCTTTTAATAAATCAATTTTAACTTTTATTTCAAAACTAATGATAGAAAACTATTTGACTCTTATCTTTTCGAAAACAAACTGTAATACACTTTTCAACATTTAAATACATTTTTCTTTTACGAAAGATTATTTTAATAATTTTTTTTTTTTTTTAGAACAAAATTATTTTATATACATGTGCCAATTTGGCTTTGGCACAATATATATATATATAATGAAAATTTAAACAAATAAAACTTACTACCAAAAGATGTTAAATTAAGTCACAAGCACTGTAGCTGAGAAACTATTAATTGTTTCTATAAATGTTTAACTTTATACACACTTACCTTTGTTAAAAACTCTCTTGTCAATTGCTGCTTAATTGCATACACATTACAACAATAAAATTAAAGGCCGATCAAGTTTAAACACGAGCAAGAAAATAAAAAAATATTTAAAGGAAAGAAATAACAAACAAATCTTTTTATTATTAATCTATCATATATATTTATGAACTATAACAAATGACACAAATAATTAATCAAATGCATGAACATGAACCTACTGTTTGAAAATATCAAATTGCATCCAAATCAAACAACCTCATTTTGGGGAATAGCAAAAAATTTAAACAAATGACATTCTTCTCAAAAATCAGATCAAAAACTCCTCATTGGCTAACCATGATGCACAATTTTTAAGTAGAAAAAATCGAACTTGGAATTCGAACAGAAGTCTAACTATAGAGTAAAAGCATTAAATGAAGATAGCTCATAGGATACTGAGCAAAGCTAAATTAAAAACTAAATTCCAAACCTCAGACAATTAAGGGATTCTAAATCAAAAATCTCAAAAAATAGCTTTTAAACCATTAAATATTTCAAGAGCATTTCCAAGTTTAAATCGAAAGGTAGATCAACTCTAACTTGAGAATATTAACAGCAAATATCTTGCTTCTCAATTCACTCAAAAGAACTTTATTAACTACAGTTATAGAAACACATACAATTATGCATTGCTAAGTGTGAAGTCACATCGGGGGAAGAAAGTTCATCATCCATGGAGCTGTAACCACCAAAACCAAATTTAATTTGACATAAGCTTTTATTCATATATGCTGCAAACGCCACCAACTTTTACTATTTAGATGTGAAGCTGCAAACTCAACATCTCAAAGCAGGCCATACAAAGAGAGAAATGCTTATCACTGACATATGTGTTCTAGAACATTCAAATCCCACCAACTGAAATATGAACTGGATCAAAAAGATACATTTATAATCTTTTAGGACATTTCCCTTATGGACTCTTAATTTATCTTTAGGTTGATATAATTTTTTAAATTTATTTTATATATAATTTTTCATTTATTTCTTTCCTTTATTATAGATTGAAGGAGGATGTAAACTAGTAATATGTTAGAAGGGAAAAGCATTATTAGCTTTATTGTAAATTGAAATAAAATATAGGTCCAAGCATGAATCTTGCTTCGGGATAAATTAAATCATCACCTGGGAGAGGTAAAGATTTTACCCTATTATACATTAAATACCAACCCTTGTATACTGACTCTGTTATTTTTTTTTTTGTTTGTTATTACTAATCATTTCATCATTTATTTATTTGTTTTTGGTATATATGATTAATAATCTCTAGTGTGGATAGTCTTTCCTATCTTTATAGAGACAAACCACAATAGAAGGGGGAATCCCATTCAACCACCATGTTATTTATATGAATTCATCAATAAACTTATTAGAGATAAGGAATTACAATTTTGATGAAAATTAAATTAGCAAGCAAGTGTAAAACATAAATATCAACAAATAATTTTAATTATTTTGTGTGTTAGTATTGATATTGGATGAATATTCTTTGAAGAGGAAACGGAAATGGGTTAATGATATTAACTGTAATAATCAAAAAATATTTACCAATATCTAAACAAATTATTTATCTTTGTTATAACCTCGTTGTCTAAATTATGTTAATTGTAAATAAATTTGTTAAACATATGATTTTAAATTAAAGACTGTCATTTGTGTTTTTTTCTATATTCAGTTCTCAATTGGTCACATAATCACACATTATAAATAGTGATATTGATATACTCTGAAGTAGAATATTATGCGTATTATCCCCTGAGTTCCAACTCCAGGAATAACAGGAAATTCAAAATGGAAAAAGGAGATAAGTATACAGGTAGATTTTTGACATATGTTTATGTAATCATCTCCCATAAATGAGATCAGAATGGACACGAGTATATATTTAGAAAATCCTAGATATGTTTTTCTGACCCACTCTGATGATCTAAGTCTACTGACATGTAAGGTCATGACCCATTCCAATACATAATGATAGTCAATGAAATTGTTTGCTTTGGGTAAAGGACAACTATACTGTCCAATATTACATTAAATAGTGCCTGACAACATAGGAATTTTTGATATCTCAGTTATGTATGATTAGAATAGATCAATCCAAAATTGACATTTAAGACCAAGATGTATTATGTACATGATCTCAAACAGTATTTTAAAGGTGGATGTGAATCTGAACAAATATATTTTCAAAAAAGATAAAAAAAATTACACAGTCATGGACAAATAAAAATAATCAATCCAATAGATTTCAGCATGCCAAACAATACTCATCAATAGACTAAAAAAACTAGAAATGTCAGAAGAATCCATGGCAATTGCATTCTTAAACAATTATTTTCTGTGAATTGTTCAAAGGATAGAGACATGCAGAAATAATTCTGCATTAATCTTAGTAAGTGAAAACAGAGATGACTTTACATCACAGCATTCCTTTTGAAAAAGTGCTAAAAAATAAGAAAAAGACAAATACAAAACATTTGATTCCTAAACAAAAACATGACTAGTTAATGTTAAAATTACAACTGACTAAACTGCTCAACTTGCAGATTCAGACACAAAAGAAAACAAGCATTTGGCAGCAGCCTTCTGATATATAAAACCTATTCTTAATTCATTTATTAACAATTAATACCCGCATGATATCTCATCAAGCCTGCATTTAGAATTCTGACCAATTATAGTCTTTAAATCTCTATAACATATGACTGTTAAGGAATACACATATGTGTAATAGGTCAGTTTTCCTATGGTATGTTTTTATATGATAAAATTTAATGGTTCTATGAACATTTTATTAAAAGGAGTTTTTAAAATTTTTTTTCTTAGTTTTTTTTATACTTTACAGAAAGAAATTAATAGGATTTTTTTTTAACCTATGAACAATGGACATAAATCTGATGCATAAATAAGTAATTACCATAATTTTATATGAAGTTCTAGAGGTGAATCTTTTCTACCAGATATAAGTATATAATATTTGTCTCCCCCCTGATATAAACAATTTATAATGCTGTAGAATAATGGTCTGTTTTGGGCTACAGAATAGTGATGCTTCTATGTATTGTATAATGAAAACATGAGCAATTTCATCTCTATATTTTTTTCCAATCTTAGTTATTTTCATATTTCATTGTCATAACTGATGCTGAAAGCAGTATCTCATACCTGTATGTTTCATATGTATCTTATATATCACTATCACCTAATATAAAAAAATATGTTTTATGTTTTGCAGTCTACTACTTATTTATATAAATATTTTATTTTCAAATGATTATGAAAAAAATAACGCTGGAAGCAATATCTCATATATGACTATTTCGGTATTAACTATTTCACATATCTCTGTCATCTAAACATGTGCAATTACATTTCATTTTTTAAAATCTATGGCTATTATTTTTTATACTTTTGCTTACAAAAATCCTCTTTTTTTTTTTTTTGTTAGTTATGCCCATAATTATATTTATTTTATTATAACAATTTAACCTACTTTCCTTAAAATAAAACAATCTAACTAGTAAGCTATAAGCATTTCCGTGTGAAAAAATAAAAGTAGAACAGACAATATGTAGTATCAAAGCATTGTAACTATTACCATTAATATTTTATAGTGCACCAAATTGAAAAAAAAAAAATCTTTCATTTAATTATCACCATGTGCAGAAATGTGATATACATACATCCAGGAAAAAATTTTCTTCATCCCGTCACTTTTTCTCTTTATTTTTTATATTATATATTGTATCATATTAGTACACTCTGACGACAGTTATCTCATATATATATATTATCAAAAAATGTTATATTGTATTTTAGATTATTGTTTTATGGGATTATTAATTATTAAGATTGTCAATTGATATCTTCTCTTAATTTCATTCTATAAAGGCATGGATATGTTTCCTCTTTTTGCAATCATTGATAAGTCTTACTATATAATAGTTCTTTTTCCAATTCTAAAAATATTTTGAAATCAAAATATCAATTTTGACTTGTTTTATTTTATTGTACTATTTAAGAGTAAGTTGCAGTTCATTTTATCAATTTTAAAGACAAAACAATATGCACTAAATCTTGTTTTTTTTTTTTTAAAAAAAAAAAAAAAAAAGGATTAATTAAAACACTTCACTCTAAAAAACTTTTTTTTTTTTTTTCAAAAATAATATTGCTTGTTTTTATTTACATATTAGGAGATTTTAATAAATGGATGATAGGTTACATTCTCACATGTATGAGTCTACATATATATGCATGTGGTTGATATTTTAAAATCTCGAGTGTCAAATAATAACAGTGATGGATATTGCATCATTCAAACAAATTATGTAAAAATCCATGTTGTCAAGCTGGAGCCCTTTATTTTTTTACCCCTTGGATTGTATTCTGTTTATATATATATGCTTATTTCAAGAGAAGCTACACTTTTGACAAACATTTTTTAAATTCAAAAACGCGATATACATATTTATAAATATATTTACTAAAAAACTATACATGATGTGTTAAAAACAAAGTTGACATCTGCTCTTGAGGACAACAGAATATAAATTAAGTCTTGAATAACAGATGAAATGCAATTGCCATTATGTTCTAAAAGTGTGTTCTTTATTTTCATCAGATTTCCAAAATACTTATTTAAAGCCAAAGTAAAATATATCTAATATGTAATATAAAGTGCTTCATTAATATATGTAATATAAAGAGCCTACTTAATAGCTCAAACAAGCTCTTAAGTGATAGGTGCAGTAAGAGAAAATATTTAAAATCTCTATCTAAAATGTTCCCATCCCCAGACCAATTAGTTTCCAGCTTATGGCTCATCTCGGTGAGGAGATAGAATATTCAGACACTAGATCTAAAATATCAACTCAAAAACAATACTTATTTAGTATGTAATATTTGAGTAAAAACTGAAATTTTCAGACATGAAAATGTGTTTAACTCCAGCTATCTAGTATCTGAATGTTCTATCTCCTCACTGGAGTAAGCCATAAGCTTGAAACAAATTGGTCTGGAAATGAGAATGTTTCAGATAGAGATTTTAAATATTTTTTCTTACTGCACTTATCAATTAAGAGCTTGTTTGTGTTATTAGTATGTTCTCTATATTACATATTTGTAAATACAAGCTTATAAAAGCAATGGCATGCTATATATGACTTGCTTTATTGATTACTAAAATATATCTGCATATATCTGGAATATAATGCAAATGCCTGTGGATGAATTCAATAATGTTGTCAAAGATATTAAAGTATAATATCAATGTTTAAACTGAAAGGATTTTTTACTAAGTAATGCTAAAATTTTGATTTTCTACATTTTTGTCATTAAATCCCCAATACTATCTATTGGAATTGTCTTATTTTATACATACATAAAAGCCTTTATTGAACATACATCATGTTCACAAATATATATTACAATGCCTATAAATCATGCAATACTCTGATGAATAGAATAATTACTTTTGAAAAAAACTATGACAACAGAGATTGGATGATTCACTCATGGAAATTAACATCTATTGATATGTGAAGCTCATGTGTGTGTATATACATTAATGGGATTTAAATTATATGATGTGTTGTGCAACAGTAACTTAAAATAGATTAACATGCATAATATGCTCTTCTAATAAAATCACATTTGACAACCTAATGAAATAAAATTTCAAACATTACTTTTGTATTAATGCTACCCACAGCTATTGGATATTTAATGAACTATATGTGGACTTCATTATACAATCTAAAGTGCAATAAGGCTTTGGATAGCAAGTACTTCAATATTATTGCAGATTGTTCACTTTCATATTGTTTTTATTATATGTGTACTTGAAAGGTTACTTAATGTATGTTTATTAAAGAACAAATGACTAAACATATTTGTAAATCAGGGGGAATGATAACAATTAGTTAGAAATTATAAATAATCATTAATTAAACTTTATCAGAATAATTTGTTTAGATTTCTTAGTATCTTTATAGTAACAAATAAGAATTCTTGTAAATTTTATACTTCGCTAGAAAAATTAATGTAAACATATATTTTCCTCTGGTTTGTAATAAGTATGTTGCTCAAGCATTACTCATAGGTACAAACACACACATGATCACCATACATTAACTTTTATAATGTCTTTAATTTTACTTGCTCATTATTATTATTTGGTGGAAATAAATTATCATTATTTTACTAATTAGACGTCCTGAATTTCATTTATTTCAATCATTTAAAGGCAATAACATAATCTCTATTCAAAGAAACATAGATAATGAACTTTAACTAGCAAATAGTTTAAACATTATTATTATACATCTACTTTATTTAATTAATATTATTTAAATCTTTACCTCTTAATTTATAGTACATCCACAAGAGCTAGCATTTTTTATTATTCTATTCTGTTTTAAACTGCATTGATATGGATTAGGAATTTAAAACCAGGACATGTAAATAATTCTTTACTTAATTCACTTCAATATTTTTTTTCATTTTATGCATTTGGTATTTGATTAGATTTAGTAGTCTCTGACTCATAGGCATTATACAGTTAATTTTGTTACCTCAATTTTAAAGATTCATCAAACAGTTTTCCTCTCATTTCATTTCATTTAATTTTTGCAATAAATTGATGCCTTAATTCAAGTACTTAATGATGTCTTGCCTGCATGTTCCCATTTATATCATTACAATATATATATATATATATATATATATATATATACATATATATATATATATATATATATATATATATATATATATATATATTGTAACCATATATTTTAGTATAAAATATAATAATTGATGTAACTAGTATAAAAATTTCTCTTTCTTCTTTTGGTGATTTGATTGGCTTGATTTGCACTTTGAACAGATTACTCTCTTATATTATTTAATAAATTTAAATTTGCTTATTCCCATATACTAACTCATATCAAAATGTTTAACTCTTTAAAAATTTGACAGCACATTAAAATTTGGTAAAATATTATTAAAAATAATATTTTGTTTTTTTATTTGTTTAAAATGATCTTCAATTATTATTTCCATTGAATTAAAAAACCATTTGTTCAATTAAAATTAATTATTAAAAATAAATACAATAATTACGTATGCGTCTCAATGTAAAAAAAGAAAAGAGCGCGAATTTAAGAGAAGATTGTCGGATAGTTTGCTTTTGGGGGGAGAAAGAAAAGAAAATGGTAAAAGGCAAATGGTGTAAATTTGATAAGCTTATTTTAAAATAGTTAATAAGTAAACGGATTACCACAAAATTTGCTATAAACGTAAATATAACATAGTGGTAATTAATTATAAGATGAATTGCTAAATTTAAAAGTCTGTTCAAGTCGGCTGGCCAAGTGGATCGAATCACCGGTAATAATTTCCCAATATTACATTTTTAAAATGTCGGAGCTTCCCAGTTTAAATTTAAAAGAATTAATTGCAAGAATTTGGTATGTTTTAAAATGTTTATTATTCTACAATTTGAAAAAATTAAATAAGTATTTTAATTACAGAATTTTTTATGAATATAAAAATTTGTTTTTAAAAAAAAAGTTTAAATTCAAGTAAAATGTTAAGTTATCAACATAGTTTAATATTTCCGTATCTAATTCTAATAAAAATATAGTATTGATTGATATTTAACTTTACAATGACAGTAATCTATTTGCTAGTTAATTTGTTTAACATTTGGATAATAAATAGTCTTCAAAGAATTAATCAAAGCTATTTTCTAATTTTATCATCAGTTGGAATGATTGAATTAATTGCTATAATTAGTATTCCTAGATTTAAGCGTGGATGAATAAATATTCGCATGGATGTGATAAACTTGGAACATTTTTAATAGAGAAATGTAGAGATTAATAACTTTATGAAAAACATTTTCATTTAAATTCTGCGTATCATGTTTTGAAATTGTTTCATGTTTATGTAGCCACGTAAAATCGGTAATCTAATAGTGATTATAATAACAAATACAAACGGATAAAATTGCATGTATGGAATTCAACTAAAGATATAGCTATTGCTTCGTATATTTATTGTTTGACACATCGTACATGGATTCCACGGATCCTATTTGGAATTATAAAATGCTATACAATCCAATTTGTGATACACACACCTGCTATAATTCATGTATTGAACTATAAAATGCTATACATTTAATTTATATCATACACACACCTGTTAAATTTTATGTATTTGATGAATAATGTATTATTTTAATTTTATCGTTATATGAACTTGCATGTGAAGTTCAAAAGTTATATTTATTAAGTTTAAATTAATAGGGGTTGAATAAAATATTTATTCAAGAGAATAGCGCTCGCGAAAAAGCTTAAACAGTACTAAATGAATTCATGAGATATATCAATCTTTGTGAGATGTTTTGTGAGTCTTTCCAGATTTATATTCCTATACTAATATTACTTATACTATATTACCTATGTTTTATTTTAAGCAAGATAAGTTAGTACATTAGTTGTCCTGATTAGTGTAACATTTTATTAAGCAAGAACCCACATTTGCTAAAGTGTCAGCGTTTTCTGAATGGTCAGAAGAACTGAGGAGGATGATTTTGCACTTTAATGTGAAGTAAATAGTAATGTTGTTTTATAATGTTAAAGGGCATTAATCTGTGCTGGTGGTTAATCCGCAGATTACTTAATTGCCATTTTTTGTATTTTACACTCATTCCTGCGCTGGTGGTTAATCCGCGGAATGGTGTACTTGTACTTATTGCTTTATGAAGGTGTATAAATCCACCAAAGTGTTTAGTGTTATTTAATTCCTACGTGTAGATGAATACATCCACAGGAATATGTTTGCTTCACAGATATAAGTTGGGCAAAGTATTTTAGTTAATCTGCTAAATCATCTTCTTTCATTTGTAAGCATAATTTATAGGTTAGATCATCAAATGGTAGCAGGACACTCTATTCAAGTTACTTCATGATAATTAACTGTTGGTTGATTATTATTTACCGGAATGTAAGTTTACATTTTCACTTTATTTAATGATTACATTATAGCTAAATCCTACAGACATAATATTATTTATTATATGATTATAAGTTTACAGTAGGGATTTATTGAATCTGGAAATGACGTTAAATATTTCATGAGTTTGATGCTGAATTTCGTATAATCTCCTCAATATTCATTATATTAGATTGAAATAAGGTATGATTAGATTTTAAAACTGTACCTAGGAGATGTTATTGAAGAAAGTCAATGGAATTATCATTTATTTATTTTATTTGTTTATTTATGTCTTTAATTATAACATTGGAATTACTTATTATTCATAAATTTGTCAATAAAAGTTGATTTATAATTAAACTTACTGTGCCCTTGCTATGTGTCATTCATAAAATCAGAAATCATAAACTTTGGATAGAGCATACATTAAAGAGCATACATTATAGAGCATACCTTGAATTACATATTATCGTCAACATGATATAAGAGTTTATAAATATTTTTTTTGAGAAAACATTTGGATGCTTTTCGTCTTTGGTAGTTTATGATGAGTAAGGTACAATAAAATCCCATTTACCTTTTCCATCATTGTGGCTTTGCGTAGTTGATCCTAGTATAAAATATAAATTAATTATTAAACTTGTAAACAGATTTACCAAATAATGATATGATTCAATATATTTACTTAACGTTTTTAAATTGTCATTTGTCAGTATAATAAGAGTCTCAATAATATAGTAAACTATAAAAAAAGAACCCAAGTATTTATATTTATTTATTGCAAAGCTTTACCTGGACTAGCATTCGTATTAAAAATCATATAGATGGTTTAAAATTTCATAATCTTATGTAGTTCCACAAATTATGCCATCTTGTACATGGTCGGCCATAGGGTCGCATACCATAAAAATCGCAAATTAAGGTTTAAAAGTAATAACATTGCACTTATAATTTGTTTAATGTATTTTATCATACTACTATGATAGGTCTTCGCGGTACACCCTGGCTGCGATCAAATTAAATCATAAAAATTTATGTTAGATCATTAGTTTGGTCTATGGTAAGTTGCTCCAGATGTTGATTGTGGTCTTTGGTGCATAAAATAGATAGCATGATATGCTTTTGGTTATAGCTCTTAATAGCTGACAATGTGCAGCGGGAGTTGATCAGTGATCAAGGTTACAATTCTTAGTGCACTTATGTTTTGGTGATATTACATAGTTGGGACACAATCAAATGGTTACAATTTTTGGTGCCGCAACAAGTTCGGCACGATAGGTAGTTGAGAGGGCAATGGCCTTCGATGGCTATGGTTGGCCAGGAGAAGATTTACGGTCACAATATATATATGCAATTATTTTAAAAAAAAAATTTTTTTTTTTAAATTCTTTTGCATAACATCTTATTTTTAATACTTATTGTTAATTTTTTTTCATTAGAAATAATCATATTTCCAGCAGATATCTGGATGGAAAGACAAGATCTAAGTCGACTAGTAAAAATGAAAGTCACCAGTAAGTACATATTTAAATATTTTATAATGAAGATTTATCTCAAGTAAATCATGTTATATATCTTCTTCTTTTTTTAGAATTTTATGAGAAATATAATGAAGCTAAAAATAGTCAAAATAAGAGTCATAGATCAATTCATAGATCACATGACCCTATCTCTTAAGCTTGTAAGTTATAAACAGTGAGGATTGCCAATTCCTCTACAAGCTTTATGATCTATCAGCCCCATATAGCTATTTGAGTTGAATAGCTGCGTTTGAAGACATGTAGATGTCTGAAAATTTCAGATTTTCCACTCAATAGATAACTTTTAGCTAAGTGCTTGGCTTTGGGTTGGTATTTTTAGATCTAGTGTCTGAACCTACCCTGACACCTCTCTGAGGAGTGCCAAAGCACGAAATCATGGTCAGGGGTTTGGGAAGGGGTTCCTGACAGAGATATTTTAAGTGCTGGCTCTGGCTAAGCATTTATCATAAAGCTTGTAGAGGAATTGGCAATCCTCACTGTTTGTATAATGAAGCTGTCTGAAAAGTGATTTTTAACATTAAACTTTCAAAATGTAAAATTTGTAAAAATCTTAAAAAAAATTTTCAAAAAGAAAATTACTGTATTTTTCCAGTTTTGTTATATTCCTTCATATTTGCTCTTTCAAACAATATACATAATTTTATATTTAATGTATTCAAACTGAAAATATTGTACACAGTATGTCTGTTGTATTTTTTAAAAATTCAATATGGTGACACAATTTTATCCTACAAACATTTTTTTTTTGCATTTCATAGTACTCTCACTAATCTCAAAATTTATGGCAGCTGTGTTGGCATGTTATATGTTAAGTTTTCTGCTTAATGACTAAGATGGTCTTGATCATCATTGATATAATTATCTTTTAAAATAATTTAATTTAAAATAAAAGTATCACAATTCCTACTAAAAAAAAATTCAATGTATCACTTGGATGGTTAAATGTTTTACAGCTCATTGATCAAATAACTGTATAACTATTTCATTTAAAATCAAACATTCCACATTCAGAATCATATAATCAATTTGAATGAGTTCTATTGTTTGGAACATCATCATAAAATAAGAAAAAAAAACATAATGAAAACAGAACCTACTTTTAATGGAGAATGTTCCTTAAAAAAGTCTATGGGCAATGATTAGCAATTTAATAAATATTGTGATACTTAAGAAGATGGAATAATGCTACAGTTCTCCAGATCATTGATAGAACAGTAGATTTAAAAAAAAGTTAATTAAATGAAAACTTTTGTGCTTCACTTGCCATTAGATATTTGAATATTGAATGATGTT
This sequence comes from Epiperipatus broadwayi, assembly GCA_028023455.1. Classification (NCBI taxonomy): domain Eukaryota; kingdom Metazoa; phylum Onychophora; class Udeonychophora; order Euonychophora; family Peripatidae; genus Epiperipatus; species Epiperipatus broadwayi. The sequence goes on along the minus strand of JAQFVV010002500.1, from coordinate 8,293 downwards.
CCAAACAACTAGCCATATGATTATTATTTTTTAAATATGGTATTTAAAGACTTGAAATTCATATAGATATATTAAAAAAATTTAAACAGACAATAATGTTAAAAACTTCAATATAAAAATAAAATCGCACTTTTAAGTAAGACATATAGGGGGGGGGGGACTATAATATTCATAACAATGCGGTCCTTATTAGTCAATCAATTTTATCAACATCTTACAATATGGCATTAAAGATAAATAAATCTCATTAATAAATAAAGTATATATTCATGTGATCATATATACATATAACTTGTATGTGTGTACATGTGATTATATATTTTATAAGTATATTTACATATAAGCAAAAAGGTATCAAATAAATATGAAAAATTTAAAACATGACTTTAATCAAAAAATATAAGTCTGTTGAATGCCTAACCCAAATCGTTACTATGTCAACTTAAAAAGATAATTGTCTTTCATTCTAAACATTAACCTCTACAATATATATTACATTTATTATTTTTTGAAAATTCATCTCTATGACAAAAGAACATCTAATAGTTATTTACTAAATATGAACTTTTATTATTGTTGTTATTTTTTAGAGCAACTATCTGCAACTCAAATAAAGATGTTGTCTCAACTTAAAATTAGAATTTATTCATTTAATTTTACAGTAAGACTTTTCAAATTGAATGATATATTTCAACGGCAAACTTAACCACAAAGTAAAAGAATCAAACAAAACATTATTAATGAGAAATGTAGATAATTATACAGAAATAATAAAATATGTGTTTAGCACCTATAATAGTAGAAAACTTCCTCTATTACACTGAAAGCAACATTATATTATAATCAACATTTTTTGTTTTTACATTTGGCCAATCTACAATCATCAAAGTTAATAGTTGCTAACGCAAAAGCCCAATTTTGAACATATTATGCAGCAAAAACAGTTATCAAACTTAAATCATATCTTAATATCTGCTTCATGAAGCTATCTATTATTATATAGGCAATCCTATGTGATTTCGTGTGTGAGTAGATTCTAAATCTTAAGATTCATGGGTCACTCCCACTATTCAAACGTCTTATGAATTTCCAAGCAATAAGTCCACAAATTTATTTAGATTACATATATATATACAAATAATTTTTTAATTCATCACTTGCAAATAATTTGTCAAAATTTCTCATTTGTTACTGAACTTTTAAAATAAATATAGCTTATATTTTTAACTAGCAATTACTTAGGAAATCTTTTTTTTTTTTTTTTACAAGATGTAAACAAAATTATAGCGGGGGCGGGGGCACATTAAAATTTTTTTATAAAAAATAATATACTTTTACAATATCTTTATTCACGTGTTTCAATAATATGTGTGGTGATGTGGAGGTCATTGAAGTACATCTGTTGAAAATATATACCTAATATGTCTTTAAAAAAACCATTTCATTTCAAAACATTTGGCTATTATTTCAGTATTAATTTAAAATTCTAAAATAAAAAAGAATTTACATATTAATTCATTAGTACTAAACAGTCAACGTTTATAATTCTGTTAATCTTTGCTTGTTTTTAAAAGTTGATTAAATTTCTTAACTTTTTTGTCCTGGCATTTTTCAAAACTAAAAAGTTAAATCTCCTCCTCTACACTTATTTAAGCTTTTATTGCATGATCCTTGTTTAGATTTATATAAATTCCTACCAGATGTAATTGTTATTAATATAACAATGTATTTAAAATAAAATATAAAGGTAAAGTTTAACTTCACAGTCTGTAGTAGTATGATACACTAGCATCAATAATAAAGATTGTATCACATTATAGTTATGCCTCATTTTACAGTCAGTGTACTGATATTTATTTCATCAATCCTGATTCTCCTAAAATTTACTCTTTAGTCAATAAAAGCAAAACACCCAAATGCCAACTAATGGATGGATGGCTAACTAAGCTGGCAATGAAATAACTCTATCTGAAAGGCTTACTTGTAAACTGAAAATATTTCCAAAGTCAGTCATTCTGTGTTCAAATCTTAAAATTAGTGTTGCTAGAAGTCCACTGTTTAAAACATATACTTTAAGGAATATATGTTCTTAGGAAATTTTTAAAATATGAATGATTTGGGAGCAGATGAGTAAATATCACAACTTATACATTACATAAGCATCAAATAGAATTTTATTTATACTGTTCTGCTTCCTCAGATCATATCCATATATTAAACAATATGAGTAGTTAATTATGTCAGATATCTAAAAAATACTTAATTTTCCCTGAGAATTCTTTAAAGTAAGCACTTCAATTCCACCTCACACTCTTCAAACATATTGACATATTTATCTGAAGTAATTAATATCAAAGTGTAATGATTTGGTATTGATAAATACTGAACAAATGATGAAAAACTATATAAGCAATTATGACTTGAACCAATAGAAGAGTGTTAGTTCAGTATGAAATGTGCATTTTGGAGATCAATTGACTTTTTTATATATCTTTATTCATACATTTCCAAAATAAGTGGTTGAGTTTACGTTTAAAGCATACTTAAAAAAAGTATTAGTCATGAAAAAATAAAGTTTGATTTATTCAATGTGTTTATGTTTATATATATATATATTGTAGTGATGAGCTACAACCTGCCACACAATCCAGTTATTTAAGACACTCTACCAATTGGAGTCAAGTAACATGTTTGCTTAACTAATAAATTGCCAAGCAAATTGGCATATTAACTTTTTCTTTCTTTCCAACATATACATGTGTATAAACATCTTTTTATTTCTAAAGAAGTAATAAAAGCCATTAAATTATTAGGGAGGAACAAATAGATATATTAACACTAGAATAAAACGTATTATATGTTAATAATTGGGGATGACTATAAAAAAAAAACTTACACATAAACTTAAAAAAAAAAAAAATTAAAAACAATGACTGAATTAAAATCTAAACACATAGCAACCATTTGTGGAAATGAAATTTAAAATATTTATAAATTATTATTTTTATTTATAATCCCATTTATTTATATTAAGTCAGTTAAACAATAGGAAATGTCAAGGTTAAAATGTTTAAAAAAACTTCACGTGACCTACAATGCTGTATTAATTGTTATAATTGTCTTCTGCTTTCAAAGATAGAACATTTTTTTTTTTTCTGCTTAAAAAAATAAATTCAAACACAAAATGGATGTAAATGATCGAATTTAAATATATAAATATTTTTTAAAATATTAATCAAAATGACCAAAAGCTGAAATTTAAAAGCAATCGTTTGAAAGTAAAGAAATAATTTGAAAGTAAGAAGATTTAAATTATTTGCTAATTAAGCAAATTTTAGCTAAATTTGGTACATAGCAGTAATATTCAATAATCAATTGTTTTGATAAATAATAATATCATCATTAAAATCTTGAGCAGCAAATGAATCAATAAATATATATTATTTTTATATCATGATTGCTTGCTGAAAAATTTGTGCCATGGAGTAATAATATGTCATCAATAAAGCTCAAGAAAGTTTAAAGATTTTACCTGCCCATTTGAGAGAAACTTAAAACCATCTTTGCTTTAAATAAAATGCCTAACCAAATCCAAGACAGGATAATTGGAGAACATTATTATTTTTAGAATCAGACAAGAAATTTCTATTCTTCATGGGAGCAGAACTTCATCTCCATTCCTAGAATTTATTTAGTAAATGAACAATTTCCAGCAAACTTATCGAACTTTAATTAACATAATGAGATAAAAATTGTGACTTTTGTTTTATTATTTTATCAAAAATACGGCTATGATTATGAGGGCTTGAACCTTGAAAGCGGCTTAGCCATTTAATGAATAGATATTAAAATAATATATATTTGCTTTATTTGTTTTTTAGCTTTGTGTGCTTGTGGGTGTTAGCGCATTTTATATATTTTTTGATCCATAATTAGCCACAAAGTATAAACTTCTTGTTTATTATTTTGTCTATTGTAAATTTTATGTATTATTTTCAGTTTCTACAAATGGAAGCTAATGTGTATAATTTTGGAGAAATTCTGTATGAGAGTAATAAGAAGGGGGAGGGGGATTAGATTTACATATATATTTTTATCATCTTTAATTGTATAAAGAATAAAAAAAATTACTAGTTTTGACCTTCCCATCTGACTGATTTTTGACAACATATAGGAAATTAGGAGATAAGACATTTTAATATTATCTTATAGTAAGCAAAACACATTGATAGATTTCTTTTTATTTCTTTATTATTAATTAAGCTTATTTATATATTGCTTTTATAAATCAATGATTTATAAGCATTGATTTATCTGGACAACAAATATTTTTTTCGTTGTTGTTATGTGTGTATACATATTTTAAATTAACCAGCTAAAATCGAAATCACATATACATATTATAATTTTACATATTCGTTGTTGTAAACAATTAGTCAAGTACATGAACTTCTACCATTGGGTTTAGGGTAAGAGTTTTATTTTTATTAATATCATTATAGATATCGATATGGTAGAAATTCATCCTTGACAAAATAAATTACATGTATCAGATTTAATTCTTATTCATATTTTATATTTTTGTTTGTTAATCAATAAATGTTTATATAATTTGTTATTTTAATCTGGTCTCTAACTCATCATTATTTCAATATCCACCATCAGCTTTATAGTTCTTCATTATTCACATACCCATTATAAACATTATTATCTTATTTAGTTTTACACCTATTAATATTATTAATATGATAGAGGAAATACATATACATATTTAAGTCATTTATTATGACTTTTAATACATATATATTTATACTGCACATACATATTTTTTATATATCTTATGCTTAATTGATTTTTGGTAATTAATTATCACCTATATAGAGGTGCAATAACTACTATTAGTGTGATCTCCTTCCCTGATAAGAGAGCTCAGGCAATTACTCCCTGAGTTTGAATACTGTGGTATAACAGGGCTAGAAAGGGGTGAGAATTGGATGAACTGATCCAAATTGTATTTAAGTTAATAAAAATAGGTAAAGCTAGTCTATTGGAAGTGGGTACAATCATAGGTTATGTATTTCATCACGTAATCATTTGCCACCTATCCGAAGACCCAAAGTCAGACCATAGTAAGATGTGATCCCCCTATCTCTTATGGAATCTACCAGCCCGTTACAATATATATATAACCAGATTAGATATAATAATTAATTACCTGAAGTAACTGCATCAAATTTATGAGTACTAAAAATAATAATTTTATTGATTTTTTTTTTAAAAAAGGCTAACAGCTTTATTGCTCAGAAGCTCATAAGAAGTCTGAACATCAGAACTGTGAATGTCAGAATCGATTCTGGAACCTTCCAAGATAGTAGCTTTATCACTGCACCAAATCATACATGTAAAATGCCGATTTGATATTAATAATGAGGGTCTCATTAAAATAGATATACAAGACAACATCTTAGCTCAGCTGTCTAATTGTCAGATTGCTAAGAGGGAAGAGCTCGACTGCTGATTCTGTCAATCGATTTTGCCACCTGGTAGATCATATATGCATAAAAAAGATCCCTACACGACGCTCTTCCGTTCAGCTTGACTTTGCTTCAGTATTTGATTGCAAAGTTGATGTACTTTTGAGGGTCCTGGAGGGGTTCAATGTGCTGCCAGCATACCTTCATATGATAGAGAACCTCCATAATTGGGAGGTATTTCTCACTGGATGGGAGAGTTTCTCCAGGCTTAAGCCCTATGTTTTCATCCCGTGAGGGTTTGCCTCTAAGTGTGCTCCTCTTTTACAGCCTATGTGAATCCTCTCCTGATAAGCATTGAACAACTCTTAAAGGGACAGCCATTCCTATGCTGAGGGAGAGAACCCATCATACCTCCTATATAGATGATGTGGTGGTCTTTCTTGCCTCACAGGAGGAACTGTCAAGGCTAGAGGAGTTCCTGGACAAATTTCAAATTAGAATTTAGTCTGGGGGTCAATGAGGAGAAATTGGCCATATGGTCAATTAGAACCAGAAAGCAGATTTGAAGGCCCCTCCTCAGTAGTTCCTGGGATTCATCTTACCTTCCCCCCATCTAGAATGAGGAAAGAGATTCAGGATGATTTATTGATAAAAAGTGGAAAATTTGTTACATCAATTAGAAAGATATACCTATCTCTATTTGGAAAAACAGCACTAATGAATGCAGTTATACTCCCTAAAATTGCATACTTCCTTGCGGGTTTTTCCCCAATGAAAGCCTTCATAAGGAATGTTGAGACCCAATGTAGGAAGTTATGTTGGGGGGGTAGGCACCTGTCATCAGCCTGAGGATCTTGCAAAGACCTAGGCAGTTAAATGGCTTAGGCTTGAATGACATCAATATTTTTTCAATACAAAGTATGCATAATATTCTTGTCAAATTGTTTATGAATAATCCTGAGATGGAAGGCCTGATCCCTCCTTCTGAAGAAATTCTTCCTACTGATCGGCCTCCTCCAAAAAAGGACAAGATTTGGATTCAACAACAGGTACCTTTGGTATTAAAAAATTTTAAAAACCGGAGTGTAGCCAATATTTTTCAAAATAAAATAAATAATTGGAATACATATCATGAATCCAGACTTGCCCAAGATGGAAAACATTCTCCCAATTGGAATATTAAGGTTCTCGAGGTTGTCCAAGAGATTAAAAGTGAAGCCAAGATTTGTTGATTTTCTAATCAAGGTCAACCTCGGGGCCTTACCTACAGCTGTCTTCTTATATAACCAAAGAGGATATAATGTAGACTCCATCTGTTTGTTGTATGTGTAAAAAACAAGATGAGACTATAATACATATATCGGAGGAATGCGAATCATGGACCAGCCTGAGAAATGTTATTAAATTATTCATTACTAATGGGGAGGCTGCATGCATTCATCTAATTAAATCATTTAAGAAGGGTTATTTTGGAATAATAAGACTGGCCACCTTTATGAATTTCTGCATTTGGTCACTCAGAAATAGAAATATTATTTGAGAAATGAAAGGAGATCCAATTAAAACAATAATTTACTTGCTACAAGAAATAAAAGAGAAAGACAATAAATTTTGCCAGAAATGGCTGAGAGACCAAACTTGGTCAAGAATTAATTTAAGACATTATATAAATCTGGAAGATGCTTAACTACATAGATGAATAGAAAGATAGAGTAAAATTAGCAATGGTAGAAATTGAATGACCTGGCTCAGGGATGAGATGGAAAATGTGGATAAGTTGACAAGAGTACATGAAGTGTCTAAGAAGAAAAGATCCTTATCATGAATAGAATATTTATTTGTTATAACAATTTTTTTTATGAAATGATTTTTAAAGGGTTTTTTTTTTTGGGGGGGGGGCTATTTGTATTAGGATTGTCGGATAATTTTTAAATATATAAGGGGAAAACTGATTTGAATTATTATTAAACAAAACATCTTAACTGAGGTACGAAATTAGAGAAGTGAGTCTTAATTTAATTTGAGACTATCCAGAATGGATTTAAATTTTTAAGCATGATGTTACAGTCAATGTGAATCATAAGTTCTAATATTGAAATTGTATGCTATATATGAAATAGAAAACTTAACACTTTGACATGTACCTTATATCACCCAGTTGAAAGATATTATACTATAATTTTGAAAGATTAACTGTAAATGCTAAAAATAATTATTGTTTATTCATTCTTTTCCCATTTATTACTGGAAAATTTAGGATTTAAAATTGAAAGTTGTATATAATGTAAGGTTTTAATTATATTTATGGTGAGATGTCATTGATGATTTGTGACTATGGCATTTGACTGTTCGGTCTAAGTGTGAATTAATGTCAGTCTAAGTGTGAATCAATATTGGATTTTGAGACAATTATAGTAGTGCTTTTACTGTATGCTAATAATGTAATGTAAAACCTATATTTTCTTTGGTTTATAGTTGTATTGAGTTTATTATAACTTGTTTACTCTTGATTTAAGATAATACATGGATGACATATGTGATCTGGCTTAATTGTATACTTGTATTTGATGTACATGGTTCTAGCATGGCTGGTTTGCAGATTGGGTGATTGGGGTTTAGTGGACTTGGACTCTGGACCTCATAGCAGTTGGTGAAATGCTGAATGTCTGTCTATCCAGCTGAAGCAAGTGGGTCTTCGCTTCAGGGTCCAGGGAATGGGGATCATTGGACTTCTGATAACTCTCGGTGGATGGGCCATGTTGGGAGTAATATACTGTTCCTGTTATATATACAAAGTACAAATTACTTTTCGGATATTA
>JAQFVV010002499.1:0-24735 GCA_028023455.1 Epiperipatus broadwayi | reverse complement strand
GCTTATTTTAGAAGATAGCAATTCCTCAAACTTTAATGATCATGCTTCAAACATCTCAACTTTCCATCTATTCAAGTGTTCATTTTATTGAAAAATCAACAATGAAATGCTCAAAGCCTTTGTTGGATTTGATATTATAGTCATACCAATGTACACATTATATATATGTGTATAGGTGATTATGATCTGGAACAATGGATGAATGCTGCTTTGGCACAAAATATCTATATTGAAAATCATATATCTTTGTTACATGTGTGGGATCATGTGTATCAGTTCCTTGAGATGGGTGGAGGATGAATAGACAATCCTGAGGTCAAACCCCTCTATATACATATACAAGAAACATTCAGTATAAGCAAAATTATGTACTGCCGTAGAATTGCAATATGTTTTTACTGATTTTTGGCAAAGTCTAGGCTAAAGCAATCCACTTTTTAACAATCAACTTGCAATCATTTAGTGTGATATAAAACATCATTCAAATATCCTATTGTAAAACAAAGATCTGTCTAACAGCCTCCTCTTTCCCAAAAACACACCAACAAAAAAAAGAACGCAACATTATTCATGAGACAGTGACGAGGATAGAAGCTAGAAACCCTTTTACCAATAAATACCTGGTAATTTTAGCCATGGTGATAAACAGATAGATACCAATATATAATTATATGTTCAGATTTTATAGGACCAAGCATATGCAAACTTGATATGTAATTTAAGTATTTGCACTGATTTACATATGCAATAAAAATATTGCTGTCAGCATACATACTAAAAAGTACACATATTACTTGCTTTTGTAAAATAACGACGGCAATCTACAGAATTTATTGCCATAACTAGTATATGATTTGTAGATACAATAACCACAAATAATTATTGTATAATAGTTAATTTTTAACATATTTCATTTAAATGAAATTTTTATTAATAATTATACTCCTTAACAACAAATGATATGAAAAATTTAATAAAACCACTACAAAATACAGCATATAAATAAAATGTATTAATACATATTAAAAGTAAGACTAAATAAAAATTTTACGAACATTGTTTATGTTTATAATTTATTCATTTGTTATAAGATTTACAAAAAAAAAAGATTAATGATCACAAGAAAGACATATTGCATTTAAAAACATTAAATTAATACACACCTGATTTTCTTTTGTAATTTAAAAAGTCTAATAATCTATTAATTATTCATAAGTTTAAAATCAAAGTATTAATTTTAAAATTTAATGATACAGATTTCAACAGACTCTTCAAGATTCACATTTATTCTTTGCAGACCTTAAGACTATATATATTAACTGACTTCACTTTGAAATTTTAACCAATTATTGTTGATCTTCGCACAGAGTGAAGATGCTACAAATTAGCGAATTTAAATATTTTTTTCTCGTTACAATTGTAAAAAAAAAAATTAAAAAAAATCAAAGATTAAACATTAATAATTAATTCTTGTTAATTTTCATGGATACATTTTTAAAAATAAAAGATGAACTTCAAAAAATTAGAAAAAAAATTCATGCTACAATTAAACAGAAATTGTTAAAGATTTTAACACTTCATAAACCAAAATGTAAGAACTATTAACTTGACGTTTTATTATAGCTTTAACCAACAATTGAAAGTGTAAGTAATGATAGTTATATAATTTGAACTAAAAATATATATAACTTATGAATAAAGAATTGGTTATTAATATTTATTAATTTCTTCTATATGATTTGTAAGAAAAAAATGATTTATACAAACATCTCATAAAAGTAGTGTTGCATTATAAGGTGTACAAATAATATTTTATTTATTAAAAAGAAAATATTAAATTATAAAATGAGAATTTATTTCAAGCATTTCATTGGAAAAAATTAAGATAGAATTGAATTTAGAAAAAAAAAAACCAGTATTGAATTATGTTTGCAATTCAACATTGTTTTATAATTTTATTATAGAAAGAATGAAATCAAGATAAAATGATTATCAGATAAAAAAAATATTAAAATTTTAATAATAAACTTCATTCTCTAATTTAATAATGCTCTAATTTCAAAAATACAAATTGTAAAATTTATATAAACATAAATGAAAAATTATGCTTAACTACATAAATAACTAAATGATGAGATACTTCAAAAACTATATACATATATCATCATCATCATCTTCAATAATTATTAATGTATTGCAGAAAGATTATATCTGATCAATATATTATCTTTTCAATAGTATTCCTGCAAACTTTATCTTACCATTTCATCTCAGAATAATAGAAAAAATGCCTATAAATCAAATGCCATTTAATTATCAACATATTCAATGCAAATTGTAAACACGTCACGTATAACTCATAAAAATTATTAAGTCTGCAATTTGGTAATATTTTTTTATCTTTGTTAAATATCAATATTACTATTTCATTGTTCTAGTCATTAGGTATATATTGTAATGTGATAAAAATGATGATGCTGGGAAAATGATCAATCTAATCAGAATAAAACATAGCCCAATCATTGGTTACTACTTTGTAATAAAATATTGATTATAATATGGGATGATAATATAACAAAACTTTACTATGTTACAGAATTGAGATGTCAATCATAATAATATAGATCTAGCCTAAACATGTAATGTCATTTTATAACAACCCTAAAGTTGATTCGGCATTTTGTAATAATTGGCACATATATATGATACATCATCGGCTAGCATTGGCTAGTTACTTTATCACAAAAATAATGGATTTTCTATTTTACTACCTCTATACATTTGTTCAGTCAACATTTAACATAAAGAAATGCCATTAAGATTTATATTATTTATAAGCAAAACATGCATTAATGAATAGTAACTCTGTTAGAATTTGTGTAAAATTATATAGCTCAGTTATTGATCACACTAGGCAATAACAAATTTTACCATACATAATTATTTAGATAGCCCACTACACTCTCATAAAATACTAACAATCTCTATTAAATCTAATTTATCCAGATAGTATTTAAAATGAAATAAAGCAAATCATCACCTCAGACATCAACAAATCTATTCACAATTCCAAAATAAACTGCAATAAGGAGTAAAACCATACACCATCACCCTAAACAATGACATATGATTAAGATATCTATTTGATTGATAATTGAATAAAATTAAATTTGAATCAATAAACAAATAAATTCTGACATACTCTACTAATCTAATATTATTTATAGTAATGCAAAATTTACATTAATGTTTAATGACAATTCTACTTAAATCACCTAGTTTCTAAATAATTATAATCACATTCTGAAAATATTTTTTTATAAACTTACACTATTTATAATATTTAAATGAAATAAACCTTTACCCATTTTTATATCTATTTTAATACAACATTAAGTATAATATAAACATTTCATTCCTACCCTACATTAGATTGACATGCAATTACTGTTTCAGTTATATTCTAAAATGAAACACTCCACAAGACTTTATTATCAATAAATTTTATTAGATGATTTCATATTTTACAGTACCCAATCACATTATATACAATATACCATAGGTTTCTATCGGATATTTACTGACTTACAATCACTGATATTATTAATCTACTTAAATCTCCAATCAATCACTTATAAAATGGATAACAATTAAACTATGTATGATGATAATTGGTAGTTATCCAAGCCAAAGATAATATTATGTTATACTGGTTCATAAAATTTATGATCTCCACTTCAAAAAAGTTTAAAGTAATTGAGACAGATAATTCTAACTAATGACAAAATAAAATCTATTAAGATTTTTGTAACCAGGCAAGATAAGCAAATAAATAATCAACTCTAAACTTATGAAATTATTTTCACCAGTACTATTGTCTTAGATAAGCAAAAAAATATTTAAATATAATGATAAATATCATATTTATACATAATACACAAGGAAATATACATACATCTAATTCTATTTCACTTACCAAGATGAGTTTGATCTTGGATCAAACTTTAAGTACCAACGTTACCTTGTGCATTCAAAAGAAATAATTAGACAAATTCACTGGATTTTAAATCAGCTCTAAATTTATTGGTTTATGATAAAAATTTATAACAGTAATAATAAATATATAGCAGAGCAAACAATCGATGTTTGCAATAGACTAAAATCAATAAAAGTAATAATATAATGTGTATGAAACTCCAAAAATGTGTTATATGACAATAATACTATATATAAAATGGAAGGAGAGATTTTAAATATCTTCCTGAGATTTTAAATAGCATATACAATGATGAAAAAAAATGTGATCAAATAAAAATTGATCTTTATTTATTCATTAATGTAATCTCTAAATAATTAAACATAAAAACAATCTGTTATATTTAAACCATTTTCTATCAGAATATCCCCAAGTTAAATCTTGAATATATATAAAAAGTTAAATATTTGAAAACATCAGGTCAGATTTACTTATATCATCAGATAGGAGCTTAAATAATAAGAACAAAAATGAATCTCTGTGACTTTTTCATTGTGTGAAGTCTATCATACCCATATATATAGATATACTATTTACCTATGATTTAAAGTAAAATGTAAGCACTCCTTTTCTTTTAACTATATATATATTGAAACAGACAGATCGAAGAACCGATCTTAGTTTCATGTGTTTTTTGAAGTACGGTAATTCGAACTACTATTTGCCCGCAATGAGATTTTTTCTATTTCAAGTCACATAAAAATTGGGATATATTTTATGTTTTGTAAAAAGATAGGTAAAGATTCCGTGTATGAATATCACAAATCATGAAATAATATTCATGTGTGCGTGGTTTGTGAATTTATAGCAGCTTAATTTAAAAGTTTCATTGCGGGTGTATTTGTTTAAATTTTAACTTTTTAGAATTATACAAAGTCGTTTAAAAATACTGATCAAAAGTCACATTCCTTTGATCAGTGTTTTTAATTAAAATCTGTCTTGTACAAATGTATAGAGTAATTAATTTGTATTTGAAAATTAGATAAGGAATTTATATTTTGTAATTACTGGGTCAAGTTAAAATTGCGTACTAAAGTTAGAGATAGCTGAAAATGGAACAATGGAAATGGATAATTGATATTGTATGGTCAAGTTGGATTGCTGGAGGCTGGAGAAAAGTAGGCGGAGCCTCAAACAAAAACCAGGCAGAAAGGTCAACCGTGGCCATCTTAGAAAAAACTAAGATTCTAACTTTTGACATGGCTGAGAGTAGACCGTCTCAAAACAGCACAGCAGTTGCTAGAGAAATCGCTACCATCGACATTACGGTTTACTGGTGAACCGTAATGTCGATGGGCTAAGTGCCAGGAGCTGATCTCTGTCCTGCCAATTTGAATCTTCGTGCCGCTGTCTGATCATGCTTTACGTGCTTCAAAATTTCCAGCTTCCAATCTCCAAATTGACTATGCCTTTCAAGTAAATTTCAAATGCGCCCCTACGTTCCGACTGAAATACCATCGTGAGAAGCCAAGCCGGATGAAGAAAGAAGGGTAACTGTGTTACATGAACTTTTAACTTTCTCCCGAGCTTAATGTTATAAGGTAATCTGTCAATCAAATTAATCACATAGAAGTTTTTGTTTCGTTTATAATGCTACTTTTTCAAACCTGTCAGTAAATTTTCTTTTCTCCTTTTCCTCCGCTCTAGTCTTTAGAAAATAATTTATAAATATTGTATCTACTAATAATAATTCAAATGAATACATGTATATGTTTTTTGTAACTTATGCTATAAACAAACGATGCCAATAGAAATATTTCCCAACTCTGTTTAAAGCTAGTTTATAATATTGATTATAGTTATTTTAAAAGTAAGTTCGTTTTTTTTTTAATTAAAGATTATTTCATATATTGAGTTGGCAGATATTAAATCACTTTATTATTCTCCTTTAGTTTTGTCATACTATTGTAACCTATCTTTCAATCTTAAATATGTAAAGTGGTTTTAAAGTTTTATTATCTTAATGCCTACATGAAATGAGAAATAATTCTCAGTGTATAATTTGTTACTATCGCTACCGCCTGAACAACCTGAGGGGTTAGGGGTTTCAGAGTAAACTTAATTAATCGTTGCTTTCGCGGTCAGTTTGATTCCGCCATGTTTTATTGGAATAGTTATATCAGCCTGTTGCGTCGAGATAGACGAATTGATTATCCAGGTTTTGTATAATTCCTTTTTAAATCCACTTCAAGCACTCGTCCTCGATGACTGTGGCAATGCCTTTCCTTCGCCGAAGTTAGCGTCTCGCCGTACTACCATATGGGAAAGAAAGCAATTCTTTTCCAGGTAATCTCTTGGATCACCGGGTTTCGAAATGATCCCGGCTGGTTGTAGTGTCCCGGATCTACTTGGGGGCATTAAGCCTTGTCAAAGTACAAGCCGCCCGGTATTCCGTTGATGCACCGCAAGTGATTACTGTAGGGCTCTTTAATCTAGGCAACCACTAGTATATCAATCTTAGATATCATATTTATATGAAACCACCCTCCAACTATTCGTATACGCAACGGCTCGAATCTATTCGAATAAAATAACTTAATAAAAATAGTAGATAAATATTTTCAATGCCCCAAATGCTCTGATTCCCTTAGCCACCCGTCAATCATTTCGACTACACAAATATTGGTATGAGTTTGTTTACCAGGTAAAATGATTACTAAAGACTAGTACCCAATTATAATAGAATATTTATGGAAGTCTTACCGTACTTTTGAATAATATATGTTAATGCTTTCTATTTATTATTAAACAATTTATTTAATCTAATTTTGTGTCTCCCACCTCATTACTCTCGAAGTCTATTTAGTCACCTACTGTCTGTATTGGCAACTTAAATATATACATTACATTAATGACCGTACCAATATCCAGAGTGTAATAGATCTATATATAATTAACTGGAAGTAATTTAGTCTGTGTTCTGAGTTGAGCTAGTAAAGGGATAACCCCGTGCTGTTATAAAGTCATCATCGGTTGGTCATACCGGGGTTGGGGTTTGAATTTAGTTGGCGTTTTGGAAATTTATTCACAATATAAACGTGGACTGTGTTTGAACTAACGGGTACTGTGTATGGACTAGGCATAGTGGCTTTCAATACCCGGTACAGTTATTAAATTTTATGGACGCCCTACGTGGTGAAAACTCCCATGAAGAAATCTCCCACACCCTACAGAGTGATCGAGAGTAAACAGTTAAATTATAACACAAATGCCACATTCGCATCTTTTAATTTGTTTGTCATAATATTGATATGTGTTGGCATATTAAAGAATTTCCCGCGGGAACGTTAACTTAACTATATTTTTCGCAGTAAGCCAGCAAGTTTTGTTCGTTGCACACTTTTAACTGGTCAGATTCCCGAGTTATTCGAATGATAGCATACAATATGCCACGAGAAGTTAGAGGGCTTATGGTCAGTAGCCAAATACACACTATTTCTGAGATGACAGAGTTTTTGGAGACAGTAGACCAAAACTTCATATCTCCGGCACCAGATAACAGTAAAAGTCAGCCCATTAAAACCATCCACCAGATGATGAACCTAATTTCAGAGAAAGAAAACCAGGATCACCAAGCAAGTTACTTATGCCCAGTTATAGAAGTAAATATTGAAGACAACAGGGTTACGGTTTTGATTGACTCGGGCAGCCAAGCTTCAATCGTATCGGCAGCTTGGATCAATAACCTAAAAAGAACCCGCGAAATCATGCAGTTGCCAACTCGACCTATTCAATTCACATTGGCAAATGGGAAAAAAATGCTAAGCGAAAACCGGCAAGTATGGCTGGAAGTTAAGATAAATCAGAGGCTGGTAGGACATACTTTTCTGGTGATGACAGGACTTATTTACGACGTGGTGCTCGGCTCCGATTTTTTGGCCCACAATGATGGTGTTATCGATTATGAAAAGGGAAGATGCTCTTTCGGAAGTGAGGCAGTCGATTTCAAAATACCAATTACCCAGAGACCTGACTACAAGAGTTGTTTGGTCCAGGCAGTCGACCCAGCAGCGATCAGTAAAAAGGTTCAAGAGTCCATCCTCACGGAACCCAGGGACACAGATCAGATCGGAAAAATACTAAAGAAATATGAAGCTGTCTTTTCTCCTACACCAGGGGAGATTAGAGGATATACACACCGGATCCGTGTAAAGGAGGAGACGTATGTTCCATCGAAAACTTACCCCATACCTTTTCAGTACAGAGGGGAAGTGGAAGCCCAGATTCAGCAAATGATTGAATGGGGTATTATTGAACGTGGCCCGTCACCTTATAACAACCCGTTGGTCATGGTAAAGAAGAAAAATGGGAGTTTGCGTTTGTGTTTGGATGCACGCAAGTTGAACAGCATTACTATCCCAGAAAGAGATGCTCCTCCACCTATTCAAGAGGTACTGGTGCGGCTGGCCGGTAAAACCATCTTTTCAACCTTGGATTTGACCGCGAGCTACTGGCAGTTGAATCTAGACCCTAGGGATCGGAAATATACGGCCTTCCGATATAATGGGTATACTCATATGTTTAAAAGGGTCCCTTTTGGACTCATAAACAGTGGAGCAGGCTTAATGCGCTGTTTGCGGCAGGTCCTGTCCGACGAGATACAGGAGCATATGGTATGTTATATGGATGACTTGGTCATCGTTTCAGAAAACCTGCAGGAACATCTGCAACATTTGGAAAGGTTCCTCAGAGAATGCAGAGAAAAAAATATCACTGTAAATTTGGAGAAGAGCCGTTTTGCTATTGGCGAGATAACTTTCCTTGGCCATATCATCAACCAACATGGTATTAAGGCTCACCCCGATAAAATTGCCACGATAGACAATTTCCCAACACCAACTAAACCGAAGCAGGTCCGATCATTTTTGGGCCTTTGCAACTTCTATCACAAATTCTATCCGAACTTTTCCCAAGAAACTAGAAATCTCGTAGACCTCATCAAGAAAAACCGCAAGTGGGAATGGACACCTTTTCATGACAAAGAACTCCTACATGTAAAAAAAAATTTTTACAGGCGGTAATGCTGCACCATCCGAATTTTCATCGCCCCTTTTATGTACAAACGGACAGCAGCAAACAAGGACTAGGAGCTATTTTATTTCAAATAAGCGATACCGGAGCCCACCAAGTTATTTATTTCAGCAGCCGTGCATTGAAGGGGGCGGAAGTCCATTACACTACAACAGAACAAGAAACTCTGGCCATTGTGTGGGCATGCCAGAAATTCCGGCAATTTCTTTTGGGATCTCAAGTAATCATTATCACCGATCATCGTTGCCTGGAGTTTCTCAACAAGAGTTTCCTGACTAATGACCGTTTAATCAGATGGAGTTTGACCCTCCAACAATTCCAGTACCAAGTCCAGTACTGTCCAGGGCGGGAAAATATTGTGGCTGACGTATTGAGTCGTCACCCTGTACCGATGAAGATACAAAACCCTGAAATCAAGAACCAACCCTTGGAAGTTATGGCCACTACGACATCGGGTTCTGTAGAAACTGAACTGCGGAATTTGAGTTATTGGCAGAATATACAGTATTCCCATATCATTCATGATTTGTCCAAGCCCTCAGATAAGAATCAGAAGCCACAAAGCAGATACCCCCATTTCCGGATTGAGGGAGGCACATTACAAACCCGGACCAAGGATTACAGTGCTCCTTGGAAAATCGTGGTACCCAATAGGTTGAGGGCCCCTATAATTAAACATATACACCAATCCCTGGGACATTATGGACCCAGGAAGATTGAAGAAGTGGCCCGTCGCCAATTTTACTGGCCGGGAATGTATCACCATATCACTTCCATAATCAGACAGTGCGATATCTGCGCGACTACTAAAGCTCCCAACAAGTCCTACGCAGGGAAAATAAAACCTGTGATGGCTACGAGACCGAACGAGATCCTTGCAATAGACCACTATGGTCCCTTGCCCAAATTTAAAACATTTCAGTATTTGTTGGTATCATATGATATTTTTTCCAAGTATGTTAAGGTTTACCCAGTGCGGTCTACAAACACCAGAAACGTAACTCGGGTTCTTCAGGAAAAACAATTTCAAGAGGTAGGTAAACCCGAAACCATACTTTCCGACCATGGTTCGGCATTCACCTCGAAAGAATGGAAAAACTGGGTAAAGAAGCAGAATGTAAACCATCGCCTAACGTCAATCAGAAACCCACAATCAAACCCGTGCGAGAGAGTCATGAGAGAAATCAGTCGACTTTTTCGCGCGTGTTTATCAACGGATCACCGGAAGTGGGTAGAGAAACTTCAATATGTCATGGATTGCATCAATCATACCATGAACGAATCCACGGGATTCCCACCCACGCGTCTTCACTATGGTAGACCATGCCCGGATATTTTCCCTACGCTATCACCAAAGCGGGAAGTACATATAAATCCCAGCACGGATCAAGACATGGCCCGGCAACAATTGGAGTGCATGGCACAAAATAGAGTTAAAAGAGGAGGAAGGCAGCATCACAATTTTAAAAGGGGGATCAAGTCTGGCTAAAATCTCCACGAGTCAGTAATGTACCTAGGAAGGAATTCAAAAAATTCTTCCCTCTGTATAGCGGGCCATATGAGATAGTGGAAGAATGCCATGAAAACGCTTTCCTACTGGAAGGGAAGGGTCTACGAGGTATTTACAATGCGAGACAATTAAAACCTTATATACCTCCCGACCCAGGGAGAAAGTAGAAATAACAATAAATGATAACCCGGTAAACGACCACTGTGAAATGTCTATGATGATGAGTAAAGGAACAACGGATTAATACACCCAAATTTGATAAATGTTATGTTCGAACCCTCACCCAGACTGTTCTCCAAAGTCGATCAATTTTGTAAGAAAATGTTAACCAGAGAATTATGTATAAACATTTTTTTTTTTGTTATTTTTTTTTAAAGTGAGAAGAAATGAAACAGACAGATCGAAGAACCGATCTTAGTTTCATGTGTTTTTTGAAGTACGGTAATTCGAACTACTATTTGCCCGCAATGAGATTTTTTCTATTTCAAGTCACATAAAAATTGGGATATATTTTATGTTTTGTAAAAAGATAGGTAAAGATTCCGTGTATAAATATCACAAATCATGAAATAATATTCGTGTGTGCGTGGTTTGTGAATTTATAGCAGCTTAATTTAAAAGTTTCATTGCGGGTGTATTTGTTTAAATTTTAACTTTTTAGAATTATACAAAGTCGTTTAAAAATACTGATCAAAAGTCACATTCCTTTGATCAGTGTTTTTAATTAAAATCTGTCTTGTACAAATGTATAGAGTAATTAATTTGTATTTGAAAATTAGATAAGGAATTTATATTTTGTAATTACTTGGTCAATTTAAAATTGTGTATTAAAGTTAAAGATAGCTGAAAATGGAACAATGGAAATGGATAATTGATATTGTATGGTCAAGTTGGATTGCTGGAGGCTAGAGAAAAGTAGGCGGAGTCTCAAACAAAAACCAGGCAGAAAGGTCAACCGTGGCCATCTTAGAAAAAACTAACATTCTAACTTTTGACGTGGTTGAGAGTAGATAGTCTCAAGACAGCACAGCAGTTGCTAGAGAAATCGCTACCACTCTTGTTAAGAAGTCCACCAGTAAACCGTAATGTCGATGGGCTAAGTGCCAGGAGCTGATCTCTGTCCTGCCAATTTGAATCTTCGTGCCGCTGTCTGATCATGCTTTACGTGCTTCAAAATTTCCAGCTTCCAATCTCCAAATTGACTATGCCTTTCAAGTAAATTTCAAATGCGCGCCTACGTTCCGACTGAAATACCATCGTGAGAAGCCAAGCCGGATGAAGAAAGAAGGGTAACTGTGTTACATGAACTTTTAACTTTCTCCCGAGCTTAATGTTATAGTTAATCTGTCAATCAAATTAATCACATGTAAGTTTTGTTTCTTTTATAATGCTACTTTTTAAAACCTGTCAGTAAATTTTCTTTTCTCTTTTTCCTCCGCTCTAGTCTTTAGAAGATAATTTATAAATATTGTACCTAATAATAATAATAATTCAAATGAATACATTTATATGTTTTTTGTAACTTATTCTATAAACAAACGATGCCAATAGAAATATTTCCCAACTCTGTTTAAAGCTAGTTTATAATATTGATTATAGTTATTTTAAAAGTAAGTTCGTTTTTTTTGAATTAAAGATTATTTCATATATTGAGTTGGCAGATATTAAATCACTTTATTATACTCATTTATTTTTGTCATATTATTGTAATCTAAAGTTCAATCGTAAATATGTAAATGGTTTTAAGTTTTATCATCTTGTTGCCTACATGAAATGAGAAATAATTCTCAGTGTATAATTTGTTACTATCGCTACCGCCTGAACAACCTGAGGGGTTAGGGGTTTCAGAGTAAGTTTAATTAATTATTGCTTTCGCGGTCAGTTTAATTCCGCCATGTTTTATGGGAATAGTTATATCAGCTGTTGCGTAGAGATAGACGAATTGATTATCCAGGTTTTGTATAATTCCTTTTTAAATCCACTTCAAGCACTCGTCCTCGATGACTGTGGCAATGCCTTTCCTTCGCCGAAGTTAGCGTCTCGCCGTACTACCATATGGGAAAGAAAGCAATTCTTTTCCAGGTAATCTCTTGGATCACCGGGTTTCGAAATGATCCCGGCTGGTTGTAGTGTCCCGGATCTACTTGGGGGCATTAAGCCTTGTCAAAGTACAAGCCGCCCGGTATTCCGTTGATGCACCGCAAGTGATTACTGTAGGGCTCTTTAATCTAGGCAACCACTAGTATATCAATCTTAGATATCATATTTATACGAAACCACCCTCCAACTATTCGTATACGCAACGGCTCGAATCTATTCGAATAAAATAACTTAATAAAAATAGTAGATAAATATTTTCAATGCCCCAAATACTCTGATTCCCTTAGCCACCTGTCAATCATTTAACTACACAGATATTGGCATGAGTTTGTTTACCAGGTAAAATGATTACTAAAGACTAGTAGCCAATTATAATAGAATATTTATGGAAGTCTTACCGTACTTTTGAATAATATTTGTTAATGCTTTCTATTTATTATTAAACAATTTATTTAATCTAATTTTGTGTCTCCCACCTCATTACTCTCGAAGTCTATTTAGTCACCTACTGTCTGTATTGGCAACTTAAATATATACATTACATTAATGACCGTACCAATATCCAGAGTATAATAGATCTATATATAATTAACTGTAAGTAATTTAGTCTGTGTTCTGAGTTGAGCTAGTAAAGGGATAACCCCGTGCTGTTATAAAGTCATCATCGGTTGGTCATACCGGGGTTTGGGTTTGAATTTAGTTGGCGTTTTGGAATTTATTCTTAAACGTGGACTGGGTTTGAACTCGGGTACTGTGTATGAGTAGGCGTGGTGGATTTATACCGGTACAATATATATACAGAGAGAGAGAGAAATCATACCATCTAAGTGAAAGTCTATCCATTTTCACTCACTATCCATGGATCATCATAGCTTCTGGTTCTTTATTTCCAATGCTAAGGTGTAGAGATGGTTTTCCTTTAAGTAGAAAAGACAAGCATGAGTGGTAATTGACACAGATTCAAATTCAATTCCTCTCGCATTTAATTTCCAATATTTTCTTTTAAGTATACAAATATCCAGCTTTCACAAACAACAGATACTTAGTCGATGCAAAATTACATATCACTCACTTTAATTTTTCTTTTTCATTGATAATAATGTATAAAGAGAATTCTTTCAATGACACAACTCTGTTATATCCAAATAAAGAACAAATACTAGCTTTTTCTTTTCAAATTATGAAAGTGAAGTTTAAATTACTTAATATCACACATACGTTGAGTTAATCAATCTTGTAAAATTCCTTGATCTGAAATATGATAACTCTAGACACATAATGGGGTTTATATCTATCACAAATAAATAAGTGAAATTCTAGATTTTAATCATGAAATGTCTTTATTTGGCTGACTTGCAATACAATGCATTTTGGCTGGGTTTTTCTTTCATATTTTTGATATTTTCCATGGAACTTCATCAGCAAGCTGCTCCCAATTGAACAGACAGATAGTTAAATTTTTTATTCTTCCATAGTTTTATAACTTAGTCACTTAAACAATAAAATTTAATAAATTTTAAAAGACATCTAAACATATACGTTCTAGGCAATGACAAAATAATAAGAAGTCAAATTACAATGTCTCTGCTCTATTTATAACATACTCTTAATGACGCTAATGTTGTCTGGGCAACTAATGAAAATTGCTCAAATTTCACTAGATGATGAAAAAATTGTTCAAGAAAAATTTCCTCCAATAGTAAGTGAAATGAAGATTTTAAAACAAAATCCTGTTGTGCAAGTTCAATATTATTTTTCATTTTAAACCAAAATAAAAAAAATTCTTATCACATTTGTAATAGATTTTAATTGATATAAATATTTTTACATATATTTTTTAATAATATTTTTTTCATAACTAATTTATGAACAAATATGTATGAAAAATAAAACATTTAATTTTATAATAGGTGTTGCTATGGTGATTGTAATAACAGAAATTGAAATGTGTAATACTTAATAATAATATTGATTTTATTCAAGTGATCTTTTACGAGACACTTAACTATTTCCAAAATCTATTTATTTATTCATCTGCTTATATTTTTCTCTGAAATTGATCACAACAGATTTATGACTTGATGCTAGAATTAATAATAAACAATATTATTTTCAAGTATTAGGTTGCCATGGTTATATACTTACCTTTATATTTCAAGACCTAAATATATAAAATATACATACATTCTTCCTTTTTCTTTTTAAAACTTGTTTATTCAATATTTTACTATAATTTTATCTTTTCATCATAACAACATTTCAACTACATTCTGTAGTCATTATCAAGTTTCCTTAAACAAAAATGAAAATTAAACAAGATCAACAAACTTCTTTTTTTTTTTAAATACTGTGAATTACAGCATTAATCTGGTTACTTACAATACCTTCCACCCATGAAAAAAAAAGGACCTTTCCCTTCTTCCTTTCTCTCTCTCCCCTTTTTTTCTAAACATTAACCTACTTTGACATTGCATTCTCTCCATCTTTCTAATCTTTACATACTATTTAATATGTCAACTTAAAAATGTCAAATACACTATCCACATCAAAGCAATTTAGAGTTTGTTTATTCCTTCTTATCTTTATCTTCTTAGCACACACATATTTTTTTTACAGTCTACTACCTATGAAGTACAACTATATCTTTAGGTTTTTTTTTAAGTTAAAGTCATATATTGGAGTTACAATTAATCTTCTATATCTTTACATTTTTTTTAGTAACTTCCTTAATATCAATACTTTAAAGTTATAATCAGACAATAAAATATTTAATCTTTCTTTCATGGAAACTAAATACCTCACAAAAAAAGAATCTTTTCATAAAACCAATCATCATTAGTTATTTCTCTAGTAGTCATATATTTTCATTATATATTATATTTGCACTATTAAACAAACATATTTATATATTCTTCTTCTCTAAAGAGCTTCACAACACCCTGTTTTTCTTTTTGTATATATATATATTGTAACGAGCACAGACGTTCGTTACATTGTTTTTTTATATATAATTATTAAACAAGTTAAAATAAAAAGTTCGCATTTAAAAACTTTCTTTAAAAATTAAAAATTGAAATTAAAATATCGTCTTAAACTCTTATATATTAAGTCGCACAGATAATAAAAATTATTAAAATAACATTTTTATTAAAGAAAAAGGTATTTTTAAAACTAAATTTTAAAAAGATTTGGAGATAAAATTATATCTCTAAATCTGTCTTTAAATATATTTTTGATTTGGAAAACAGGGTAATTAATTAGAAATGGAAATGATTGTTAATTAGTTAAATGTAAACCAGCCTTGAGCATTTAAATGAAATAACTTCAGTCAGATAGAAAGAAAACAATAGAAACGGATTAGCCAATGAAAGAAATCCATTTGGGAAATCGGACCTCAGCGAAAGGATCATTACATCCATGACGCAATGTTAATTCAATCCTTTGACAAAAATATAAAAAGGACAAGTTTTGGAAAGCATAAGTTAGTGACTGGAAATTGATTGATTATTGACGATGTAACAGCTAGGTGTTAGCGCTGGGGGGGATTGAAAAAGACGCACAGCTTCAATCCCTTCAGTTCTGCTAAGAAAGAGAAAAAAATGGGCCATCGTTTATACAATGAGGACCAACTACACGAAAAACAAAATCTCCAAAGGATAAATAAATAAATCAACCGGATACTAATCTTCGGACGACGTGGGAATTCACGTTTAAACGGCCAGGAATATAATAGGATGAACTATTTCAATAACCGTAAGAACTTTAAAATTTATGAACAGTAAATTAAAAACTTTTCATATTTAAAATGATTTTAATATTATTCTATCTGACCAACATTATTTTATTAATTAGTTATAATTTTATTTAATGTATTTAATTTGTAAAATCATTTCCATTTATTTATTTATTTATTTAATTTTGTTCTTTAAGTTTTATTATGATTTCTGTTTTCCGTTAAATAAATTATAAAAAAAATGTTAAACTTAAGTCGGGCGTGAATGGCTGTATCGATTTGTAAAGATATATTAAGGGAGGGTAATCTTGGGTTGTTCATTTCGTAGTTGAATTGGTTCAATGGATTGGATATATTTATGTAATTAGTAGGTGTAATATGAGATCCGCTACGGGCAGGATTATAGATATATGCCACACACCCTCAGTTTGCCTATGGATGGGTTTGTAAGTCGGCAGAATACCGCAGCCCATTCCTATGGAGTTTTTAGTTTATTGATCTACTTGCCCACAGATGTCACATCCCTGTGGGTGGAGAGTCAATGTCGTTTCTATTTCTACATATTGTTCAGATGTACATTCCTGACAATATTGTTGTGTTGTCGTATCATGCTACATTGAATACATGAATGTATCAGATGGATTGGCGCCAGTTGATTGCGAAATGTGTTGCCTAAGGTTAAGTAGGGATAGAATATTTTATTTTTAAATGCAAATCTATGTAGTCGATTCAGGCTCGATCCTAAATAAAACTATTAAATTTAAGTTGTTTATAGACGCTTGCATGGATTGTTTATCGGTTAACTATGTTTTGCGTTTCATATTTGATCAAAATATATAGACATTCGATAAATAATGATACCTTACGGTGAGTATCTAAAAAATGTATTTATTCGGATGTCTTTTAAGTTATTGGTGACGATGCAAGTATCTTACGATGAATACTAGAGGGTTTCTTATAATTCCCTATGCAATTGTCAGTAATCAATAATTTTGTATTTTGATCGTTTATGTTTACTTTGAAATGTTTTTGACCGTTGAAATCTATGTAACCGATCTATAGCAACATATTAAACAGGTTTATAAGCCCATCTGTGCGAACTTGATTAAAAATGTAAATTTATAATATAATAGTAACTCAATGTAAATTAAAGTAAAATCAAAGTTAAAAATAATGTTAAATGTTTAAATGTAAATCACTAAAATAATTTTAAACCTTATATATATGTGCATAAATAAATCTGTTTGTATGATAATTACTGGCAGTGGCTTACTTTATTCTTTTATATACTAGTAAATGATATTATTAAATCTCTGCTATTCCACTGAGCTAGTGACAATGGGCTAACGATCTAAATATGTAAATAAAGTGGAATCCTAACAGCGCGTATCTGCCTACTCTATAAATTTTTCTAGGCTCAAATGCCTAGATGGCGCCCTTTGGTAGTGCGGTGCGGTGCGATGCGATCTCCCACTTCGTTTGGATCGTTATAATATATATCTGTAGTTCACATCATTAACGATTACTGTGTATCAACTTTAAAAATTACAACAAAGAATGTAATACATTATTTTTATTTATGTCATGCTTTGGACAATGAATGTACCATCTTTAAAATCACTTTTCCTTATGAGATAAACAAATAAATGAAAATTAACTTCTATAATGAGCTGGAGATCAAAATAGCAAAAATACCATGTTTAAAATCACTTCTACTACTAAAACTTTCAATAAATAATGAATGAAACAACATGACTGAAGATTAAGATTAAAGGTGCCCAGACATTTTAAATAAACTCCATATATATAAACTCTTTGAAGATAAAATAAATAGTCATTGTTTCATAAATTCTCAAATAAACTACAATTCAATAATGTAGAGATAATATTATTTTGATATAACAATTGTAAATAGATGATGAATGAAAGTGCATAATTTAAGAAGACTGAGATTACATCTAACCAGAAGTTTTAAGTGAACTATTAAATTTTTAAGCAAGAAGCTCACAAATTCTTCACATGAGCTGTTGAATATTTGGTGAGCACCCTATCCATGTTAATTTGTTATATGATCTATCACATAACAATAACATCAGCAATGATAAAACATTACAAGCTAAGGTACATTGTTTGAAGGTAGATTAATAAATAATTATTTTTTATTTTTTAAATAAACTACTGCTCAATACTTTAGATATATAAAAATAAGGCATATGACTTTATCAATATGGAGTTTGAAAGAAGTTCGAATGCCAGAATAGTAAGTGGCATAATAATTCTTGATACTTCATGATCTCAAGTTGAATACTCTACCAATTGTTTCAAACAATGCGAAATTTAAATATAATAAACAATAAGTGTTAATATCTATCTGTTATTATATGTAAACCACATTACATTAGCCAAAGTGTAAGTAAACAAATAAATAATCTTAAACCAGGATAAGTGGAATCATTTATTATCTATTGAAATTGCCCTGACAGTAGATTGCTGATAGCTCTTATAATTTATTACATCTAATGATAGAATAGTAGATTGTTGGAAGAATTGCTAAAAATGATAATTTATTAATACTACAAAGAGTTTTCTTTGCATGTTGAATGAATTTCATTTAAAACTTTTGGAAAATTTTAATCTCAACCAGTTTCAGTCACTGCTTTCATTTAGTGTGTAAATCAGGATAATAAGTAAAACCATGTATTACTTATAAAGATTGTATTGACAAGAAATTGCTGGTATTCTATTATTGGGATATATATATCTGATAACAACTTAGTTATTCCCACTTCTGGTTTATGGACATATATGTATTTCTATCACAAATTTGCAATGAAATTGAAAATATTATCATTCTTTAATTGAAATAAAAATTTAACTTTGATCAATTTTCAGATATTTTGCTTTGTTGCAATCACTAATTAAAAAAAATATGATCAACAAAGTTCAGATGGGTTTTAATGTTTTTTTATTATTATTTTAAAAAAAATATGTTTAAGGTATATTGTAAATGGCATATTTCATAAACAAATTTGTTAATTAAATTTTTTTGTTTCTGTGATCATCTTAAAAGCAAAATAAAATCATGTAACTTACATATTTTTTTAAAACAAAATCTTATTTATTATCAAATCTATCCACTACAAGTGAACTCATAGTTGAACATTTCATTAGTCAAATCCATGACTGAAATTATGAGAGTATTTCAAAAATTCTCATCAACATATAAACTAACCATAAATACAGGTTACAGGAGGTAAAATACCATAAAACCAAGATAAACAAATCATATAAAAAAGGAAAAAAAAAAGATTAACATTTCTATAATAAGAGTTATTCAAAAATGATAGCCTTTATTTTGGTAAAACTGAGCAATGAAAGAAAGAAATTTCAATTAATACTGAAATAACTTCATTAAATAATATGACTGATGTGTATAAATAAACTATTTATTTTATTGCATCAATTATATTAATAAATATCAAGAGTATTTATAAAAAATGTGGTAAATAAAATATTAAAATGTAAAAAGGAATAAAAAAATAAATAAATTTGAATTTAATATCTCTCATGTGTGGAACAATTAACTAAAAATCATTGAATGAGGTAATGCTTAAAAAAACATTGAAGGCAAAAAAAAATTATATATTCTACTTTTAGTTTTCAATAATAATAAAAAAATCACTCTAAATTAACATAAAAATCAAAAATCAAAATTTGAATGAACAACTGTTTATAAAATTCCCTAAAAAGGGGAAATGTAAAAATAAAAATATCAACAAAAATTCTCTTATGAATTGTTCCATAAAAATTTATATAATTTAACAGTGGTATATTTAAATTGTAAATTCTAAGATTAGTAAAAAGTATGTCAAAGAAAACATGAGAAGAATAAGCTTTCTAATTTGATTTTAATTTAATTAATTAATAAATGTATTCATTATATCAATTAAGCTTGGATTATTCAATCAACTTATTTATTTTAAAATTTTTAAGAGGTAATAATTCAAATCAAATGCAAATCACAATAAGCTAGGTTCAATTTTTTCTTTTTAAAGTAAACTAAGATTCAATTTTAACATTGCCCAAATGAATAAAAATTAATAACCACCTAAAAACACTTTTACAGCTTTCCCAAAAACTGGGATTAATCAAGAAATCACATCTACATGTTTATAGATTGAAATTAAACTATGAAATTTGGAAATTATGAAATTATACCCAAATTCATCAATAAGAAATTGCTTCAAATAATATATTGAGCTTTTTTGTGGTTGTTTTCAAAACCAAGAATAAATTAATGTCCTCAAATAAGATCTCAATTGCAGTTAATCATATTATCACTCCATATATTGAACTTTCATAAACTAAATTTAAATTATAAAGAAGTCACAACTCATCATGATATTTATGACTTGGGGAGAATATTCATAATTAACTCATGATATTATTTTGTTATATATTAATAATTTGTTGTTTTCCATTTTATATATTATTTATTCACACATCCACTTAATTTATATCATATTAAATAAGGTTGTATAATTGTTTATTTATTGTTAATTGTTATTTGGTAACTTAAATAAAATAAAGAAAATGGAGAAATATATCATACATATGTCCCCCTTTTGGGATCATTATTATGGCACATATGGCATGAATGCTCTACAAATGTATACAAATTATTGATATTTTTGAAACATTGCACTTGAGTGATCCCAATAATGGTGGTAATAATAAAATATACATTTAATAGTTGCACATACATCATCAGGGCATATATGTAACTGTCATTACTACTGCATTCACAAAGGTCATTTGAAATAATGTAAGAATAAGCATTAAATGAGTTTTTTTAACTCTCTTTAAAAATCTATTTGAGTGTTGTTGTTTTTTTTTTTTTTTTGCAATTTATAAGTACATTTATTCTTGATCCAAATACATACATAATAAAGCTTACTTTTAATATAAAAAATACATAAAACATTTCATGAGTAATTTTTCCTCAGAATTAAGTTTAAATTATTGCTTTTATTTTAACTGGCACTGCCTTATGACTTGTATTTTTTTTAAAAGAATATATATAAACGGCAAATGATATTTTCTAAAAATAATTAGGGATTGTTCTAATAAGATTGTTTTAAAAACATGATTATAGTATTAGTCAAAATATACAATTGAACTGTATAAGAGATAAAAAGTTTGGAATATTCAAAGTATCAACCATAAAATATCTGAAATATTAATTTTTCGATGCCCAATTTATTTATTTTTTCTGTAAAAACAATATTTAGTTTTTGACGACAAACTGATTTTATTATTCATATTTCCTATATAAATCATCTTGATTTTGTGTTTATTTGCAGCTAAAAGATTCAGAGTTAGCATAAAAATCTATTAAATTTAATCAACTATATAATTTTTTTTTTTTTTCAAATAAAAATAAGCAATATTATATATGTATTTGGATTAAGAATGCAATTTTAAACGCTAAAAAGCTTATTTCGAATAGATTTCTAGAGAGTTTCTCTATATATTCTCATATCATATTATATTATTTTAAGAGCCCTTTGTGGGTGAGAGCAGTTGTAGAGTAATTAGGTTTGAAAACAAAATATCCGTGGATCAAAGTCTAATCTCACTTCTGATACTCAAAGCACCACAAGATCTCTAGTCAATTAATCAACAGATTTTTTAAAATAAAATTATTAAACGCACTCTTTTTTTTTCAGTTTTAAAAAGAAATTCTCTTTTTCTCTTTAGACAAGCAGCAATAAAAATTATTTACTAACATACATATTCACATGTTTTAAAGAGTAAATGTTTGGACTGAACTTTCACAATTCTGACTTCTTTAAATATGCTTCCTATTAAAAATTGTAGATAATCTTCAAAACAAAGAAATTTACCCTTTTTAAAGTCTTAAAATAAGCAGATAATTAATTTTCTAAAGCAATAGTATATATGATTAATTACATTACTTGTCAAAATCTCAACATAATTTTTTTGTACACTAAAGATCAACGGACATTTTACAGAACAAGAACATTAAAAGATTTCTGAAAAACACACTTATAATTTAGAAGACTCTGTTGACAAAATATACTGGCTATAAACATTAGATCATCATCAGTATATGTTATCAAATAATCAAACAATATGCAATTTAGGCTTATATATTTAAAAATAATTTAATCGAGACAGCACAAAAATATTACACTAATTATGAAAATAACATAGTAATCTAATTAAAACTTCAGTGAATCAAACCGATTAATATACTCTTAGAAAAAAAATCTTAACTTAATCCATTATTATTTTATCAGTTTTATAATTTTTATGAAACATGCATTCTTTTTTGTCTATTTAATTTCATTAAGCTGAACCAATAAAGTAAGAAATCAATTAAACAGTAAAATTTGCAAAGCTTTATTTATTAGCTGACAAACTTTCTTTATGCTTATTCTTATTGTCTCTACAAAAAATATATACCAAAGATTGTATTAAAAATTTCCAAATTTAAAAAAAAGAAGTAATTTTTTATATAAAACATTTTTCTTTTTCTTCATGAAATGAATTCATCTATTCGAAAAACTTTCAAATAGCATTAACAAAAGTTATTTTATTTCCAAAATAAATTTGTCAAAACTTTTTTAATTGGATTTTTAAAAAATAATTAAATAAAAAACCTTTTCACACTTATTCCATTTAAATTAAAAAAGCCCAGACGCCATCACTGTGATATCAATTCCCATAACTGTTTTTTTCCTAGGATGCATTTTTTCTTTTCTATTTTTTATTTTCAGCGTGCTCCCCCACCCTTTTTTTCTAAAATCTAGGCACTGTTCTTTGAAAGAAATTTCTGATCTGATTTGATAATGATCTAATGAGGGATGATGTTCTTAGAATTTTTAACTAATACATCAGTTCAAAGATATGAATGATTATCCTGTCAGATTTCAAATTAATTTCCTGAAACTTTTAAACTTTATGAAACAAACCAGAAAAAAATGTCTCTCCTTTTAAAAAATGTTATGTTCTTATACTTGAACCATGTTTTCAAGCTATTTCATATTAGCCCATGTATACAGCTGTTGACCAACAAACATCTCTTTAAATAAAATAAGTTTAAAAAGTATGGTGAAAATTTGAAACCTATTACATTTCTTAGAAACTATTCTGATTTTTATTTTGCATTTAAATAATAGATACACATTTCAAGATAGTAAAACTGCTAATAGATTCAACATAAAAAGTTATCTTTATTTAGTGACAAGCAAGATACAAGTTAATATAAATTCAGAAAGAAAAAAGCTATTAAGAAAGATAGTATTATCAGTAGATATTGCTAATAACAAAAACATTCCAAAAATTTAAACAATAATCTTCCAATCTATTAAAAATATCATGACTTCCAAAATTATTCAGATTTGAAATGAGATCAATACGATAACATGTAATATACTAATTAAAACTACTACACAATTAGCTGATTAAAAAACTCAGTACTTCACCAATAAAATTTTTCAACTGATACAGATCAATATATAAAGGAAAGAAGCAATATGAATAAATTTAAATATATCTATTTAAAATAATTGAATGTCTAAAATTTTGTAGAGCAATATGGAAAATAAGAAAATGTAATTATACAACAGTAAAGAACACTATTAAAAAAAGTCTCAAAAATGATATACAAATGTTTAAACAATATAAAACTATTGATATAAAAATGTCATGAAGTTTGTGCATAAATTTTACAAAAAACTTTTATAGTAATGAAGAATAAAAATCTAATGAAATCTTTATGATTATGACATCTTTTGAAATTCAAATATAAATGAAAAGGTGAAACATGCAATTAAATCTATATTCAAACCTTCAGGTTAATTTCTATCTATTAAACTTCATCAAAGTGAAAGACTGAATTATGAAACTGTAATCCAGTAGCAATTATTTGATAAGGTACAACCTAAAATTTAATAACATTCTAAGATTGTGAACCTAAACTAACTTATTTATATGAATACATAGATCAGACATTAGATAAAGGGCTACATATTTCAATTATCTCAGTTTTATGCTAACTGTAGACAATTTAATATTTTGCAAGAATTCTATATACAAAACAAAATACACAGAGACAAAACTCACTGTATAATAGGGCCACTCAGCGCAAGCCAGAATAATCAGTGGATGCAGGAAGGTTTGGGCATAAAATCCCTAACTAAGCTAGAGATTTTATGAACAAAACTTCCTGCATCCATTGAATACTCTGGCTTGTACTGAGAGACTCTACTGTATGGAGAGTTGTGCCTCTGTGTAAAC
>JAQFVV010002498.1:0-20000 GCA_028023455.1 Epiperipatus broadwayi | reverse complement strand
TATTTATATATTAACTTACAGTTAGTTATATCTTATTATATAAATATTTTCTGTAAATTATTTAATTTATTGATAAGGCAGGAAGTGTATGATGTCTGTTTCTTATTTTTAAAAAAGGAATAAAATGTCAGATACTACTGTTAAATTTATAAAGCTTATCTTTCTTTTTTATTTGTCTTGAAAAAATAACACGATTTGATTTATCTTTATAGTTATATAATTAGGTAAAATTTTGAGCCTGATTTCCAAAATATATATAAAAGAAAATGTATTATCCAAAAAAAGAGAAAAATCTTGTAATGCTGAGATTATAAAAAAGTACTTAATGTCAGGCAAAAGTCACAGTGAGTATAGTTGTTATTTTAATTATATGCAATGAAACAGGTGTGGTAATATTGGATTTGTAAAATGTTCAAGTACTAGTATAAAAGCCTACTGTAAAAAAATACACAGAAAGCTGTGGTATAATGAATTCAATATCAAATAAAACTGATTATTCTTTTGAATATAATTGAATTCATATTTTATATAAATTAACTTTCAGATTAAATAGCATAAATTATAGTAATATTATAAATACAGTTATTTAGATCATAATGATATATTTAAATATAAAGTATATCTACTTTATACATTTATTAGTTAATTTCCTAGAACCACCTCAGTGAGTTAAGTATGAGTTGTTAAAAGAAGTCAGGCTCAGACAGCTTGCATATTAGAATTACTATTAATATAAAGAGTAAGTAAGCTAAAGTGAATGTAGATTTATCAAGATTTACACTTAAATAATTTTACATACACACATATATAGATAATGTAGGTTTGCAGGTGTGTAGGCTAAAACCTGAAGATACCTGAACAAATATATTATACTTATATGATTTGCAACATATAGTATTATATGCATAGTTAATTAAAGGCCTGAAAATTTAATTAATGGCAAATGTATTTGATCATATAAAAATGCAAAACCATAAAACAATACAATACTAGATTAAATTCAAAATTTTACCAAAATCCTTTCACAAACTTGGTTTCATCTACTACAAATAGACCTTCTCAAGTGAAAATCAAACTATAATATATAAATAACAAATATATACACACACAATCAAACCTTTTTAATGCATTCTTTTCATAAAAATAACCGAAGCATTGTCAAATAATATTGTATGACCTGTATTCAATTCATGAATATATAAAGCTGAGTTAAGATACCTATGTTTAACTTTACTTATATGAACCTTGATCCTTTCATTAAGACTAAACCTTTTCTGGCCTACATAAAACTTACCACAACAACATGGAATCTTATAAACAATACCAGGAATAGACCTACTATCAATAGACTATTTAGAACCATTAAGTAATGAATTCAAATCAGAACCTCTCTTCCTTGCAAACTTCCTTCCACCCAACAAATTACTATTCTTATAAACCATATTATAAATTGAAGCCTTAAATGGTAATGACATATAATCATTATCTTTACCAACAACATTCTTACCATCACAATCATGACTAAACATTATTATTAAATACAACTTTTTTAATAAAATCATGACTATAACCCAATTCTACATATTCAGCTGCAAATTGACTTCTTTGAATATCAGCATTATTATTAAAATTATTAAGCCTTCTATTCCTACAACAAAAATTCAACAAAGACATTTTTTTATGTATAAAAGGCTGATAACTATCAGCCCTAATCATATTCCTCAATTTTTTAGGTTTTATAAATGACTACAAAATAAAACATCATTAACCTTCTCAACATTTAAGTCTAAAAACTTTAATTTTACAAAATCAAAACTACCCCCTCAATTGTAAACTTAATACTAGAATCAAAAGCATTCAATCCACATAAAAACTCTTCTAATTTCTCTTTCTGAATAATAAACAAACAATCATCAACATACCTAAAAATAATTTAATAGAACATGAAAACAGATTAATAACCCTACATTCCAAATAATCAATATAGGCAGCACACATCAATGGAGAAATAACATAACCAATAAGCCAACCCTCTCTAATCTTATAAAATATATCATTAGACATAAAATACATTGAATCCTCTAACAGCAAAAGCAAATCATGAAAAACCTTAATCTTATCTGCAGAAAAACATTCCAATTTTTTTATAATTGACACAAAAACATCAATACTTTTTAATCTATTAACCAATTGGTACATATTTTTAATGTCTAAACTACCAAAAACACAATCATCATCCAAAACAAAACCATTTATTTTCTTAAAAGTTTCAAAAGAAGAAGAAACACAAAATTGACCTAATTTTATATAATCCTTAAAATATAATAAATTTTGATATTTTATCGACAATTCCTCCTGTAAAATCAAAAATACATCTCAAAGGAAAATTATCTTTATGAGAATTCAAATTAAAGAAAACCTTTGGAGCCACATAATCACTAGGGTAACAATTTAAATAAGTAGTTCTATCAAAAATCTTTTTATTTTCCATAACTTTCATAATCTTAATTAATTTACATTTTATTTTTTTTACCAGGATCAGAATCTAAAATAGCATATTTTCCATTATTTAATTCTAAAGAAACTTTACTTTTAAAATAAATATTATTTATCAATACAAAACGGCCACCTTTATCTTCTTTTAACAAAACAACATCATTGGCTATTAATCTTTTCTTAACAGAACTAATTTCCTTAGGGGCAAAAACATTTTTCTCTTTTAAGTAATTGACTATTCAAAACAACCTGTAAAGAAACTTTATTTTCATCAGAAATATTACAGCTGATGGATACCATTTTTCATATGTTTGTTCTATATATAACTATGGAACGGAGCAAAAGAAGTTTGTTCACAAATCAGCAATTTCAAAAAAGAAAAGATCTAAATAGATCAAACTGTTATGAAAAATAGTTATCCATCAGCTGGTATTAAAAAAATATTAAATTAACATCAAAAAGAATCACCAAAAAACAAAAACAATTATTGGTACTGTGGCATACCCATATATAACTAAAATAGAAAAATTAAAGGAAATCTGCAATCAGTTTAACATCAAAACAGCCTTATGCAGCCATACCATACTATGATGATTCTAACATCTACAAAGCTTAAACTCGAAATGCTGAAAAGAAAAACTACATCTATGAAATACCATGTGAATGTGGAAGAACATATATTGGTGAGATCAATTGTCCCATGGAAAATCTCTTTCAAATACATAAAGTGATGATTAGAAGAGAGAAAAAAGATGTGTCTAAGGTAGCAGGTCATATATGTACCAATGAACAGATGTTCAATTGAAAAACATAAAAATACCGGATAGAGAAGAAAAGATACAAAGACAAAAACTTTAAAAAGCTGCCCACACGACAATGGCAAATAATTCCATAAGTCAACCTAGTGTCACTATACATAATGTATGGAAACCACTAATTAACTTTGCTTTTAAAAAAATGGAAAAATCAGAAAGACCATTATAGATAAGTACACAAAATTTCTACTGACTGTTGCCTTTGGCACGATGGGCTCATTTTGTTAGAGCATTCTCTTAAAGATCAATAGTCAAAAGTCTAATGGTCCAGGTTTGATTACCATGCTAGAACTCATTGGTCAGGGCAGCATCACCTAAATATGAGGGGAAAATAATTTCTCTCAAATCATTGTGCATATACTAACATGTGTGATGTGCTGTTACTAAGAGTTGAATGTACTTGGAATTTTAAAATCAAGTTAAATTTTTGTAAAGACATTCATTACTCAAATTAGATGATGGAAATAGTCCAATACAAAAATACAAACAAAACACTATCATCACAAACCTTCAGTAAAACACTTTATATACAGTTAAGAATGCCAATACTTTCTTGCTAATCTCTTATGTCAGTCATGCTTTGACAAAGATACATGTGTCAAAAGCCTGGCTTAGCAGTTAATAAATATAGTATTTGTACTTAATTTTTTGCTATAATTTTTATCTACATACTTTTTTTCTACAGTATTAATTTTTTTTCTTTATAATTTGTTTTGTATTTATAATTCCATATGTATTTGTGAATGTTTAATTAAGTCATAGTTTTAAAGTATCTGTGAACGAAAATACTTACTAGTTAATCATTTTTTTTATTAAATAAAGAATAATGATAATGGCAATAATAATATTATCAGGGTTTCTTTGTTTAATTTAGGAAAATAATCTACAGTACTGTGCTGTCACACATGACTGGCATTCTGGTAAGCCATAGAAAACATTCACTTAAAAGTTAATGTGTCCTCATATATCATAACAACTACTATATTATTTAAAGGGGTGATAAATATGATCAACAATGACAAATAATTACATAAAATTTTGAATAATACAGCCTTTTTATTCGGAATCTCAGAATAATAAAAAGACAAGGGTGTTTTTTTATATCCTTCCATCATCCATGACAACACAATAAATTAACTAAGACTAATTAATGCAATAATTTAACTAAATATAAATGGAATAATGTGCAGTCAGGGTTAATAACATGGAAATAAATTCATTTTTACAATTCCATAATGTTTAGTCTGAAGTTTGCAATTCCATAAAATAATTATCATCAAAATAAAATGAAATGAAATGTTCAGATATGCATAAATTTGTCTATCTGGCATATTAAGTTTGAAATGATTTCGAACTCAAAAAAATGTTTTGCAAATATTGTGCAAACACACTTATATTTGGCATATAAAAAAATGAATTCATAATGAATACAAAACAGATTACAATTGATTACTAACACAGAGCTAAACAAAATACACAAATTTATTAGATAATATCACATTCATACTAAATATAAATTATCACAGTAATCTGTCTACTGTTCGGATTAAAATTATAAATTCATATCTGTTTGAAGTCATGCTATTGCACTGGATTAACTAGCTGAAATGTGCATCTGATTTACCAATACATTATTTGTAATTTTAGTAAACTTTCTATAAATATTTTACTTTGACTTATTGACTAACTATTTTTCTTTTTTATTTATTAATATAAAGATATGAAGTACACAAAAATAATTACATATGATTTGTTAATTTAATAAAATGGGTTCAATACAATCCTTTTAAAATATTAAATCTATTACTAATAAAGTTAACCAAGTTATTGTTTATAATTAAATAACTTATTATGTAATTATGGGTGCTTTATCAGAAGTTCGACTCACCACTTCATGCTTAACTTAATGTACACCTAAATTATAATAAATATTTTAATTGCAATGTTGTAATAAAAGTTAAGCATATTTTGTAACTATTAATAGCACTAAATATTGTGTTTGAACATTCCTTCAATAAATAAGCATTTTAAAATATGCAATTTTGAATTAACTTTCTCCATTGGCTTGCTTGTGAACTACCAGCAAGGCTCAGTAGCACAATGCAGCGATTAATCTCAATTACTAAAGCACTATTGATACTAAAATGCACCTTGAGGAACTAACACCTCAAATCTAACATTTATCCTTGCCAAAACTTTTTAAAAGAGTACAATAATGTACACCTTCTATCGTGGAACTTAATTTCACATGAGGAATGCAAAATAACAACTAATGTTTGCAGAGTAAAATACTATACTGAAGCATTTGGTGGTTTCTAGCCTATTGCTCAGGCATAAAATGTAGGTGTGAATTATATCTCATCACCTAAAGAAATGAACATGCACCAAATATAATCTTTTCTTGGGATTAAAAAACCTTAAGTATACTAAATATTATATAAACTCTTCATCGTCTTCTATCATGAGACTTGATCACCTTGACTATCAAACATATCATTACATTATATCAAAAACTAATATTCCCATGGGAAAATAAAGTATTTTGGGGAGAGCATTTTCATCTCACAAAATAAAATACATTATAAATATTAAAATATGTTGATATTAAGCATATAACAATTCTACACTTAGGCAAGATAGCAAAACACACTAATAATAAAAAATCTATATTAAAATGTATACTTCAATCAATATCCGAAAAAATTAATTAAAAATATAAGAAGCACAATAAATTTAATTCTAATGAAGGAATATTCAACAGCAATGTATAGCATACAATCTTAAACTAAAATATAAATTGACCATTCCTTCTTTTTCTTTTTAAAAACTTGTTTTATTCCAAACTATAATTATAGTTTGGAATAAAACAAGTTTTAAAAAGAAAAAGAATTTATATATTTATTGTCATGGAGTTATAATTTAAAAAGAAAAAGAAGTGAAAAGTTGTGTATATAATTATACTTAAACTAAAATAAAGTGGACGTACTATTAAAGAATAACTGTTACTAAATTACATAATTAATACAAATTCTAATGACACTTTAAACAAGAAATATCTTGTTATAACAATTTTCTTTTCAAGTTACTTCTGATAAATTTAAAGTATTGTTTTACCCATTAAAATATATATAAAACATTTTCCTTTAAGTACCTAATATGCAAAGTTCATATCTCCAGTTGCATGTAATAATCAGACATATTTCATAGGTATTACTTCATATTAAATACAAACTTAACCCAAAATTATGACAGTACAATCTACACTTGTCATTACAAGATCCTTAAAATGTTATGTGACAGATATAAACCTTAACAT
The DNA here is from genome assembly GCA_028023455.1 of Epiperipatus broadwayi. NCBI lineage: Eukaryota > Metazoa > Onychophora > Udeonychophora > Euonychophora > Peripatidae > Epiperipatus > Epiperipatus broadwayi. Next base: position 13,373 of record JAQFVV010002498.1, on the reverse strand, counting down.
ACATTGATATTGAAACAGTATGATTTCATCGTCATACGTTTCACCTATTATAGAAATCAGTAGCCTTCATTTCCCTAGTTCAAACCCTAAAGGTACACATATATATAACTATACTTGGGAATTTAACATGTATAAAAACGTATGTTTATACGTATATGTGTGTAATTGTATATGCACACATGTCTGCTATAATTATATGTATATTTTGTAATAATTCTATTTGCTAAAAATGGTATATTCACATCTGAAGGATATTATCATTATATAACGTACACACCTTATAATTTTATAAATATTCATCTTATGATTTTAAATAATTGAATTGGTTTCAAGCTAAGGAAAATTGTATTAGATAAGAACAGAATTCTCTAAAGTATTTCAAACTGGCTTTAAAGTTACCCAATTACTTAATCATGTAGAGCAACTAAAAACAAAGGTAGATGTCTCACATCTAGGATAAAACGCTAGTAGCTTAAATCTCTTTCAGTAAAAGAAAAGGAGAAGCAATCCAATGTTTAAAAAAAGAACTTTACCAATCTCATGAGACACCGCTGGTACAAATCCAGATTTTAGGATTCTTAATAAAATAAAAGTTGGACAATTAAACCTGCACTGAAATCCAGATTGGAACTGGAATCGGAGAAAAATAAAAGGAACAATGAATAAACCTGAAATCAATCAACCGATTCGTCTGAAGCTGATGCAATTAAGACTTCTTAGATTTTAAAGTCTAAAAATAAAGATTGTGAATGAACTGTAAGAGGGGGGGGTTAAAAAAGTATAAAAAAGGCAGTTGAAAGAAAATTGTCATCCATTTTGCTTTACTCGTGTTTCAACTTATATCCAGGCAGCAGGCCCAGTTTCTACCATGCAAATAATTGGCTAGAAAAGCAAAGGCCATCTTCCTGATGGTCAAGAACTGTTTTATGGAGCCCGGAGATCCAAACCACAGCCCTACTTAAAGAATAGCCCAATGATGAACCAGCTCAGATCAATCAGTCCATGCGTGTATTTCATACTTTCAAGCTGCAAGCCTCCAGATAAATAACCGGTAACCACTTCTCAATCAAACTAAATTTAAAAGCTATAGCCATCTATAAATCTTTCCTAAAGCTAGCTATATAATAAGTAATGTGCACAAACTCTTCCATTCAAATCTTATAAATTAATCACACTATGTTTAAAAGGTGTATTCTCTCTTAAAGTAATTAACTGTATTAGATAAATGTATCTCAACCTGTATAATTTAAAATACTTTAAAAGTTAAATGTAAATCTTGCCTGATCACAAATTCTTAAATCTCTTTTTTAAATTCAACTTATAAAAGCTTATTTGCCTTATTATTTTCTCTATTTGCGTCTATACTTTTGCATCTATATATATATTTTGTTAAAATGCATTTATTGATTTATGCTTTGCCTTCGGAGCAGAGACTATTGATTATTATAACTTAAAGAGACGTTTTGTTCTCCAGTAAAGTAATTATGCTGTTTGGCATATCTATAGATGGTCTCTGGTCCGAAACCTACTTTGATGTATTATTTGAACTGCTATGCGTAGCTTAAATTCACATATGTTGCTTATTAAAAGGTTTGTTTGGTTAAATAAAAGAGAGTGATAATTTAAGGCATACTCAGTAGCTGGCCAAGTTTAAGCCCCAGATATGCTTTAGACCCCCTTAATGTAATTGCATATAATATGTAGTTAATTAATAAACTAGATCAATTTTAATAAAGTCCTCTTTAGCACAATTTCAGTGTTTATTTAACTAACTGGCGTAGGGTAGTTTGCAGAAGAAACTATAGATTTTGCGCTTTACTAGTTGTTATAATTAAGATTCCAAAAGCATTGTGAATGAGTTTTTATGAAGCACTGAGGTGCATTCCGCCTTGCTATCATACAATTATTAAGATAAGATTAGGTTTTAAGGGCTATCTTATCATCCTTAGTTTGGACAGCCTTCTCTTGAATGGGATAATGATTTTAAGGGTCATTCCCATTTCCTCCTTTAAAAACTGGAACACCGGAATCCAGCATCTTATATCGTGGCTGTTCGAGCATCCGAACTAAAAGTTCATGTATAGCAGGCGAGCGGTATCTGAGAACCGAGCAAACGCTGCTGAATCTCATGAGTAAAAGCGCATTCAAGACGCATCTGATGAAATTTGCATAGCGCCATAGCCTCAGAAGTTATGCTACAAAATGCCAGTTCATCTGCTGTATATTAATTGTTCAGCATTGATCTGAACCTAAGATCTAGTTTATCTAAGAATATCTACATAAAGAGCACATTGACTGCTCATCGCGTAATGATAAATCTAAGTACACATTGTATAAAGTTCCCACTCTCTTAGAGTTTAACCCTTAACATACTGAGTAGGAATGGCAGACATAATTTAGACATCAGTATAGACGTAAAATAATTATTAATGTATAAACGATATAATAGAATAATGATCGTTAAGTACAATTGATTACAGAACGTGTAGTTCGTATTTTCACCATCCCACCTGCGAGTGGAATATTCAGTATATTTAATTGTTATTGTTTGTGTTTGTCAAATTAAATAATTTTAAAATCTATTAACGTCTGCAGTATTATTCACTTTATTTATAGTAAATCACCATCCATAATGATTTTATATGCATTAGATAATCAGCCATAGGTTGTGTGAGTGTGTTTGGTTAAGCTATAAAACATTTAGTTAAATATCCCCGAGTCTCTTGTTTTACCCTTTGCTATTGCCGGTGCGGAAATTGAGAGATTACGAGTGTAACCTCATATATGTCATTCATAAGGTAGTAAGTCTGGGAGTGTTGGTGAAGGAGCTGAGGTGCGGTCAGATTTGGTCTCAAACCCTCATCTAGATCAGCCTTGGTATAATTTACCAAAATTCTGGATTTTGTTGTGTGGATGTTCAAATATGACTGTTACAATATTATAAAACAAAATAAAATTTTACCAATTAGTTTTTCTTTAAAAAAAAACATTAAATAAACAAATGCACATTATCTCATTAGTAGAAGTATTTCTCTGTTGAGATGTTTGTCCAGGTGAAGAGTTTTCATCCCATCACATTTTACAAAGCACAGAAAGTAATAAACACATTTTTTTAATGAAAAGTTGTCTTCTCTTTGGCAATTATAATAATAAACATGTAAAAAATATAGTAGAAACGAAGCTTAATTCCCAATTGGATTATAATAAAAAGACTTGGATCCTAACGAAAACGAATATAATTACATCAATGATAAACATACACATTATTTAAACACAGTTAGCTAGCCAAACATTGAAAAAAATGCGCACTTTTTTATACATTAGTATGATAATAACTGCAGTTGAATTATAGAATGGATGAAGTTATAATAATTCAACCCTGCATACAGTATAATATACAATTTAATTTTATTCATAAGTCACTAAAGGTATTAGGTTATCGTTCATAATCTTAGCACTTTATTTTCCAAATAGTGTTTTTCTTTTAAAGAATACATGTATATTTAATTTTCACATTTACTTCAAGAAAGTTTTTCTTTTTCCTTTTTTAAAAAATGTATGTATATTGTTTATTATTATGATGATTATTATTTCCCTAGGCAATTAGTAGTGAATTAGCCATAATCCAATAAACTGTCTTCATTATTTATAAAAGCAGATGATATATTTATTTTTAAAAAGCACAGAAAAAAATGTTTCTAGTTTTTTTTTTCTAATATTCTTTTTACTTATTTTTTTTTATACCAGGAAAATATTACTAAAGAATAATAAGTCATCAAATAATTAATTCCCACTTAAAAAATATTTGTTTTTCTTAATTTAGATAAAACAGGAATTTGATTAATACTTTTAGCTAATTTCTTCATTTTTTTAGTTTTGTTTAAAAAAAATCCAACTTCAAGCCGTGTGATAATTATTAATTAATGTAGAAAGTTTTTAAATAGTATAGATAGCATAGATATTCAGGATATCTTACCAAAACTGTTCAGCAAAACATTGTAAACAGAACTTTCATTAGATTATAAATTTATTTTTACCAAAAATTAGAAAATAATAATGTTACAAAATTTTAGTACTGTTATCTCTGAAATACAAAAGCAGACTATCTAATAAAATAATTGACTGGAGTATGTATTGGTCATTCTCCCAACTCTAGCGACCTCTACCAAGAAAAAAAATCATTTGATTATAACATAAACAAAAAAGAATAATTTATTATAATCATATGGTTTTCAATATTATTTCAAATGTATTACAAAGTAGTTTAATAAGGAAAATAATAAATACATTCAAACCAACAATAATTATCTGTGATTTAAATGACAAATTATTTTCTTCAAAAATAAACTCATTAGAAGTTACTTTTTTAAAACAGTATGATCTTTAAAATTACTTAATTGACATTTATGGTTTTTTCTACTTTCTATAACCATTTAAGAACTAACTACAGTTTATTACATTTGTTTTAAATTATATTAACATTCTCTTATAACAATATCTTACTTAGATTATTTATTTCATTTTAAAAACATGATATTGCATTAGGGAATATATTATTTATTCACACAAACCATGTCTAGGCCAATGGATAGCACACTTTATTAACCAAATATTATTACTTTTATTTTATTCTTTTATTTTTCTAAAGAATAACATTGATTTCATGCAGATATATATATAGTTTAATAACTCAGGCACAACCTGATAAAAATATAAGGAAATATCTCAAGTATAGGATTTACTTGTATATAATGTGATTGGAAAATATTTTTCTTTTTAAATAATGATTAAAGCAGATGTACAGGATTCCTGTATACATTTTATTATTCTTGAAAAATACAGGCAAAGGGGGCATAACAGAATAACAGTGTTTTTATACAAGGTATGCAATATTCATAGCTGGTTATTTTCAACTAGTGGCTTATTCATTGAATTTTATAAATTAAACTGACTTCTCATGCCGTTTTTATAGGATTGAATTATAATACTGAATTTTCTTATTACTGTTCCTTATTTCATTCTGTTGACACTTATTCATTAAAATTTTTTCATAATGTGTTTTTCACCATATTGTTTCACTCATACACTGCTAGATTTGTAAACATGTTACAGCTTGTATTACATGTAGCATTGAATGGGTCCCTGGTTATGTTCTTAATGTTCTGTGGACATTTTAAATGGACCACTTTGTATTTAGACATAATTTGCATGAACAATTTCATTATCTTCTTTTTAATTATCACATTTAATTTAATATAGTTATTTTAATAATTTTACTTATTAAGCACATTAATTATTTGTCCAGTGACTTGTTATGCATACACCCACACCATACTTTTTTTATTATTTAGATTAGTTAATCTACAGCAAGAGCAAGGAATATATTATGTACTATGCATGAAACCAGGTCAAATCATGTAGATAATAAATTACTCCTGATGAAATGGTTCTTGAATTAATATACGGATAAGATAATCAATATATTAGATAAGTCTTACACGCATTATTCAAATAAATCTAATTGACGTAAAATATATTACTTTTCTCAACAATAAATGTATTATTCATTATACTTACTTACCAATCAAATATTTTTTAGGTTATATTAATATCTGAAATTATACTTTCTACTTCAATTACTCTTTTCTTATGACTTAATTTAAAAAGTGACGATTATTATGGATATTACAGTTGTGGTGTGGCATAAAAAAGTTTAATATTTCAATTGTGCTATAAGAAAGGTATTTCCAGATCATATTGGCAAATAGTTTACATGATGGATATTTTTTTGAAAAATTAACCAAACATGAGAAGTTATCATTATTGTTTAAAGGTGCAAATACTTCTACCTCAGAGAATGTGTTTTTGACAAAGAGAGGAAGTTATTTTATTCTAAATTATTAATTTTACTACGTTGGATGCGTTTAGTTAGAGAAACCTAAATTTCACGAGGTTAGAAAATGGCCGCCCAAATATAGGGGCAATCGATGGCTATAGCCAGCCATGATAAATTTAATAGACTTTGATTGCAGTCAACCTTAATAGTGTTTGCACTTGAAGGAATTAATTATTCATTAAGTAAAAATGTTTGCCAATAATAATTTGTTTCTTTAGCCATAGGATATTATATGAATATCTATTATATGATCTAATCATTTGCCACTCTGAGAAAAAAAATTAAGTTGTTAGTTTATGATGTTGCAGTCTGTAAGCAATTCTATAGAACATTTTAATGATTTTATCATTTTATGATGATCTGTTTGTCTGGTTCTCATGATTGGCACTTATGCTATGTTAAATATTATTTAATGAGATTATCTATGGACCAAGAAGCATATAAAAACATATTTTGGTAGTTAAAGTTTGAAGTTTAAGAATATTTAATGTCAGAGCATAATTTTATGATGTACTTTGTTTTTAGTAGAAGAAGTATAGAGGCAGGATGTCTTTTCTTATTAATACTTTCTTGCTAATATTCTAGTGCTGTTAAATACTAAGGAGAGTTTAGAATTTTCAATGTTTACTGAGAATATGGATGATTATTATATTTATGAGGATCCCAAGAGTTACAATCACCTGATATGCAGACTCCATATCTCAATGTAGAATTAAAAGAGGAAAGGGAGGATTTGGGTGTAGGTAACCCAGAAGGGCCAAAGTAATAAAGGAAAAACATTGAAATGAGCCAGATCAATCAATAATAAATATATTGGAAAAATTCTGGAAAAAAATAGACAGTAAGCTAGATAATCAGATACAAGAAATTAAAAGTCAGATGAAAAATTTACATAGTAAATTAAAGAGTCAGATACAAAATTTAAGTTATGAAGTAAAGAGTCAAATGCAGGAGATAAGAAATTTATCAAAATCCAATGCAATAAATAAAAGAATATAAAAGGCCTGAATTAATTGGAAATAATGAGGAAAAGAAAGAAATAGTTAATAAACATGTTGAATTAATAATGGACATTAAGATGGAAAATAAACAGTCCAATACCCAAAGAAACCCAGTTATCTATTGAAAAAATTATTCCAGATAGTGAATTGATTCATAATGAAGTAGAATTTTATGAAGAGTCTGTTGAATTAATTATGAAAGGATTGAAATAAATATATCATCTGTTGAGTTAATAAAGAATATGGAAGAAGATAAACCATTGATTGATTTAGCAGAGGAGGAAAAGTTGCAAAGTAGTGAATTAATTAAGAAGGATGTTGAATTAGTTGATGAAGACCCAAAGGAATAAAAAAGGTGTGTTGAAATATGTAGTGAAGATCATGAAGTAGTTAGTAAAAACTTGAAAGAATATAAAGAATCCATAAAATTGACCAATAAAGATATAGATGAGAATGAGGAGATGCAGAAGAAAGATCAGAATTGTGTTGAGACGAAAATAGATTCTAAAAAATTACATGATAGTAGTCTGAAATTAGAAGAGGTTAAGATGAATTGTCGAAAAGTGGATGAAAATATGTCTGAAGATGTAATTGTAGAAAAAGTAACACATATTGAGAAAAACTTTAATGAAGATGTAGAAAGTAAGGAATATCTTAAGGTAAAACTCATTTCTGTAGATGTAAAATATCCAGAAATTTTACAAAATGAACTATTAAAAGTTATGGATATTACAAGTAAATTTAAAAACAAGTTAAGAAATTTTTGCCAAGAGCTAGTATTCAAAGATAGTTATAATTTGGTCTCTAATCTAAGATTCATGAAAGGAGAAACTAGTTAAAATAAAAATGATGGCAAAGCAAAGGTAAAATTGAATTGTGAGTGTGAAGAGAACATTAAGGTGTATTGTCTTAGGAGAATATGGAATAAGGATAAAAGGATAGGTAAGACTGGAGTAAAATTTAAAATGAATAGTGAAAAGAGGAATCCAATAAATTGTCTTATAAGAAGTATTGATTTGATAAGGAATTCTGGAAAAACTAAAGTTAAGCTTAAAGTGATCCAAAATATGTTATTTGAAAATGTCTTTAAACAAAATGGTAATTCAGTAAGAGTCTTCGATAAAACTAAGATTAAGCTCAAGAGGGTGATGAGAATTATTAGAGAAAAACTTAATAACTACCAGAATGTAAAGAAAGCAATAATGAAAGTTAAATGTGAAACAGTAAGATCTGCTTTGCAGATCTTCGTTTCACCTTTTCTCACCTTTTTCCTACCCTCATACCTTAATTTAAACCCCAGTGTATTGTAGTGTGTCTGCAATGCACTTATATACTGAAAATCCTGCCCAATTTTAAACCATGTGTACAATGCTCATATTATATAATTGTATAACTGATGCCCAATAAATAAAATGCTATAAGTTAAATGTATACATAAAAGAAATTTATTTAAAAGTACGTTATATAGGTCGTAATTGTGCACACACTGTGATATTTATTTTAAAACTTATGTTAAAATAATAAATTGTTATTTAAAATTATTTTGTTTGAATCTGTTTACAAAAATATATTACAGTCATATTTGTTTTTGATTTAAAATAAAAGTTATATTCGTTTTGTAAATAGATTCAAATATAACTCATCCATTTCTTCTTTCTCCCTCTATATTTTGCTTCTTTTTATATTTCACTATAAACTCATCAACACTCCTTTAACACTTTAAGCAAATAATTTTATTTATTTAATAGTTTCGACTGTACTAGCAGTCTTCAGTGAAGGTAGAAGAAAAGTTAAGATCTGACGAAGACTGCTAATACAGTCAAAACTGTTAAATAAATAAAATTATTTGCTTAAAGTGTTAAAGGAGTGTTGATGAGTTTATAGATTCAAATATTGAAAGTTAAAAGTAAAATAATTTTCTTTTGAATTTAAAAATCACACCATATATTTTCTGTTTAAAATAAATGTGGGCATTTATTCTTCTGCATTTAATTCAATTATGAATAAGTGTTTTTTCTCTAATAAATTTGTGTATTTTGGTTAGTTCTGTGTTAGTAATAAATTGTAGTATTTTCTATATTCGTTGTGGATTATTTTTTGATATAATGTAATTGTATGTTTGATAGTCAAGGTGATCAAGTCTCATGATAGAAGATGATCAAAAGTTTATATAATATTTAGTATACTTAAGGTGTCTTTTTAATCCCAAGAGAGGTTTATATTTGGTGCAGATTCATTTCTTTAGGTGATGAGATATACTTCATACCTACATTTTATGCCTGAGCAATTGGCTAGAAACCACAAAATACTTCAGTGTAGTATTTTACTCTGTATTTCTCATATGAAATTAAAGATAGTTCCACCATAGAAGGTGTAAATTATTGGTGTTCTTTTAAAAAGTTATGGCAAGGATGAATGTTAGATTTGAGGTGTTAGTTCCTCAAACTGCATTTTAGTATCAATAGTGCCTTAGTAATTAAGATCAATATATGTATTATGCTACTGAGCCTTGCTGGTAGTTGACAAGCAAGCCAATGGAGAAAGTTAATTTAAAATTGTGTATTTTAAAACACGTATTTATTGAGAGAATGTTCGAACACAATATTACTGTTATTAATTGTTAAGAAATATTCTTAACTTGAATTAAGACATTATAATTAAAATAGTTATCATAATTTAGGTGGACATTAAGTTAAGCATGAAGTGGTGAGTGGGACTTCTGATAAAGGACCCATAATTAGTAGTAAGTTATAAACCATAACTTGGTTAACTTTATTAGTAATAGATTTAATATTTTAAAAGGATTTTATTGAACCCATTTTATTAAATTACACAAATCATATGTAATTATATTTGCGGACTTCATATCATAATATTAATAAATAAAAAACAAAAATAGTTAGTCAATAACTCAAAGTAAAAGATTTATAGAAAGTTTACTAAAATTACAGATAATGTATTGGTAAATCAGATGCACATTTCAGCTAGTTAATCCAGTGCAATAACGAGACTTCAAACACGTATGAATTTATAATTTTAACCGGAATAGTAGAGAGATTAATGTGATAATTTATGTTTAGTATCAATGTGATATTATGTAATAAATTTGTAATAAATATAGTTTACTTCTCATTATTATGTAAACAAAAAACACTTATTTATATGAATATGAGGCATGGATCCTCAAAAACATTAAGCCTAGACGTTAATTTAATTTATATCTTCTTCTGCATTTAATTCAATTATGAATAAGTGTTTTTTCTCTAATAAATTTGTGTATTTTGGTTAGTTCTGTGTTAGTAATAAATTGTAGTATTTTCTATATATGCCAAATATGAGTGTGTTTGCACAATATTTGCAAAACATTATTTTGAGTTCGAAATCATTTCAAACTTTTGAAATCTTAATATGCCAGATAGACAAATTTATGCAGATCTGAACATTTCATTTCATTTTATTTTGATGCTAATTATTGTATGGAATTGCGAACTTCAGACTAAACATTATGTAATTATAAAATTTTTTTTTTCCAAGTTATTAACCCTGATTACACATTATTCCAGTTACATTTAGTTAAATTATTGAATTAATTAGTCGTAATTAATTTATTGTGTTGTCATGGATGATGGAAGGATACAAAAAGCACCTTTGTCTTTTTATTATTCTGGCTGAAATTCTGGATAAAAAGGCTGTATTATTCAAAATTTTATGTAATTATTTATGTCATTGTTCATCATATTTATCACCCCTTTAAATAATATAGTAGTTGTTATGATATATGAGAACACATTAACTTTTAAGTAAAGTGAATGTTTCCTATAGCTTACCAGAATGCCAGTCATGTGTGACAGCACAGTACTGTAGAGTATTTTTCTAAATTAAACAAAAAAACCTGAGATTATTATTATCATTATTCTTTATTTAAGAAATGATTGATTATTATCGATATTACAGTTGTGGTGTGGCATAAAAGAGTTTAATTTTCAATTGTGCTATAAGAAAGGTATTTTCAGATTATATTGGCAAATAATTTACATAATGGCTGTTTTTTTAGAAACATTAACAAGAACATGAGAAGTTATCATTATTGTTTAAAGGTGCAAATACTTATAGCTCAAAGAATGTGTTTTTGATAAAGAGAGGATATTATTTTATTCTAAATTATTAATTAAAGAATGAGTGCAGTTTTCTCTTCCCTCTCAAGATATTTATTTTACCAATGATAATTTATTTTGTGATTTTAATTTCATTCTGTGTCTTAACTGCATATCTCTGCAGCTGAATCTTTATAACTAACCGACCACTGAGCATAGTCCGCGTTTGCATTTATAGATCTAGATTAGTTTAACCAGAGTCTCAAAATAATAGCTATGTATTTATTAAGTTAAAGTAGATTAGAATTAAGATAAATCAATCTGTGCTTAGCTAATTGAATAATTTTACTATGCTGGATGCGTTTAGTTAGATAAACCTAAATTTTACGAGGTTAGAATATATATAAAATATGTGCATAAGATATATATGTATATAGTAAAATACATATAGTAGAATATATATACAATTTTTTTAGTGTGTGCATATATAATAATATTTTTTTGTTTTTTGATATATTTTAATTTATAATAATTATGTATGGTTTTAGTTTTTTAAAGTGTTTTTTAAAATGTTTTTTTGTGAAATAATTTTTTTTTTTTTAGTATTTTTTATACAAAGTTTTGTAAATATTTATACAAAGTTTTAAAGATTTTTAGCCTATAGGAATTAGTTTTGTTATCTGATATGTAACTGTCTGTAATATTTTAGCGCTTCATTTCTGTAAGTAGCCATTTTGCTTTCTGATGAAAACCTGTCTGCTGGATGAAATATAAAAGCTTTTTTAGAGAAGTAATTCTGTGTTTTTATTTTTCCTTTAGTTCGTTTGTATATTTATTATTTTCATGGATTCTTTACTTGCTAAGGAAAATAGAACTTTATTGTCATTAAATCATGTGGCTTTTATTGGAGACTCGACCTTGAAGTTTTTACACAATTTTTATCCGGGATTCAGCATGTATAATGGAGTACAAATTAATTATAGGCGCAGAGCTTCTATTTCGGTTGGGATTGCTCTTTTTAATAAGTTGAATAATAAACACAAGAGTAGTATTTATTTGTTCATCTTGGGAGTAATGATATTTCTTCATTTAGGAATAATATACATGCACATATTTTGAAATTAATAGAGGATATTCGTTCTTATTCCCCTAGAATTACGATTATATTTTCTCAAGTTTTACATCGATAATTATTATGCTATGGACCCATTACGGTTAAGGATTATTAATAATAGGATATATGACTTTAATAAATATTGTCTTTTTTTAAGTAATACACAAAATAATATTTATTTTCTGCAACATTCGGATTTCTTATTAAAAGAAAACCTAGATAAATTTTTGGCCTGGGATGGCCTGCATTTGAATATGATTGATGACTGTGTCTTTTTTTGATAAATCACCAACTAGGACATCATATGATGATCTAGAAGTCCCACCTAGACTTGTGAAGCTTGATTTTTTAGAGGAATCACCAATTGAGGCAATATCAAGGGATGGCAAAGAAACTTCTATGGAAATCAAAGATACTTCCTTTAATTTTTCTTTGGATGACTTGATTTTTAACATTTCCCAACAGAAGGAGTTTTTAACTAAAACTATTTCTGAAATTAAACAAAATGCTGATTGTAATTTAGCAATTGGACAAAATATTTGTTATATTAGTGACTCCAAATGTATGGATGCTGTTAGTAGGGAACTGGGTATTCAAGAGGATAGTAATAATCAAGAAAGTAATAATTTATATTTTGATGCACACCAACCCACTATTTTTAGTTCTGAGATTGAAGCAGGTCATAATAAATCTTGTTTAGAAATGCATCTGAAAGATATGGAACCAGTGAGTAATACAGGGGTGATTCCTAAGTGATCGTCTTTACGTTTGCAGAATAGACAAGATCATAATAAGCTAAATACAAATAAGTGACAGACATTTCATAGTATAAAATTTCTTAAACTTAGAAAATTTTTTGACAAGTTAATAAGATACAGGCAGCACATTGATAATTTTGTATTTTTCATTGATAATAATGTGGTTCCTAAAGGTCTGAGAATCAAAATTAATTCTAACGTAGATTATCTTCCGGGGGGACATAGAGTTGAATGGAATAGTATATTAGAACAAACATCTATCAGACTAATGTATGTGCTTAAAGATTCATTTTTGATTAGGGTTAAGATAATTGAACAGGAAATTATAGATTTTAATATTCACAATGTCATGGAATTGGATGAACAAAAATTATTACAAGAATGGGTTTGTTCTAAAGAAAGGGTAGTGGTAACAAAATTTCATAAAAAAGGAGGTCATTGTTTTAAAAATGTGAGTGCTTTTTCTGGGAAGTCAAGTTTTTTTAGAGAAATACAAAACCATATCTATTA
>JAQFVV010002497.1:0-24781 GCA_028023455.1 Epiperipatus broadwayi | reverse complement strand
TGTACTTCAGACTGATTGCATTATTGCTTATTCTGTTATTGTTTTCTTCCTATCTGATCTTTAATTACAAAGTTTGATTTGATGCCCAAGTAAATAGTTTATTTAAATAATGAATAAAAACAATCTGCTTCATTCTTTTTAGCCTTTTTACACAATACTAATCATTTTACATCTAAGATATATTAGTTTTTAAAATATTTTCTCTTTTTAATAAAGTTTTCTTTTAACATTTTTCCATCATGCAAAAATTTATACATAGTTTCTAGTTTAGTTTGACTTTTAATTTCTCAATTTGTCTAATTCACTTAAGAAGTTTATATGTTAGAACTTTTATTTGTACTCTGTAATTTTGCTTATTATAATAATGTAACTTGACATGTTTGCAAACATTACAATATATATAACATCACACTAGTGATAGAACAAAAAGAAGATCATACTAGCCGTTAAACAGTAAATAATGACATCAAAGCAACAAATGTATATTTAAGATAAAGCAATTAGTTAGTAATTTCAAAATGATCTATAGAGCATATAATGATATGTCAGCCAAAAAAGAATAGAGGTGCTAAGGGAATAGAAATCATGTAGCTTAGAGAGTATTCTTTCTTACTTTTAAAATGGTTGCTAGAAAACCATAAATTATAATAATAGACAATTCTGAGATTAACATGTTGATCTCTTTATGCTAACCTGGAGAGACAACTCTTTTGCTTTGGGTTATTTAATGAAGGAAAGAGATACTTTTTTACACCAAACCCACAAATAACGTGATTTTACTAATAAGAGAAGATGCCTTTTACTTTACTGCAGCACCACACAACAAAAAAGAACATACATATGTTGAGAAACTTTCTTAGATTCAGGACGTCTTTGCTCATGTTGATGTTCCTATGCGACAACTAAGGCCAAAGGTTATCTCTGCTTGACAGATACTAATCTTTTATTTCTATTCTTGAATCAAATCTGAAAATCCAGAAAATTCTGTCTGAATAGAGTATGCTCAATAAAAAATTAGAAATTAAAACAAGCATAACAAATAAAAAAATGAAAATGAAAATTAGAGATATAAATAAATTTCTCCTAAATTTAATATATATATATAGGCAAGTGTTATGCTCAATATGTGAGTAGAAAAAAATATAGTCTATGCTTTATGCAGTACAAGTGGCGGTATAAGTATTACCCAGCCAGCAACTTGAAAGTATAAATAGGCACATAGTTGGTAGTTAATTATTTAAATAATTTATTTGTAAGTTTGAGTTTTAACATTATTTACTTATAAGTATTCTTAATTTTAAAAACAATTATTAAATTTGTTCTGGACACATATAAAAAAACAAAAAGCTTTATTGATTGATAATTCATAAGAACATTGAAGTGTGTAGTAATAAATTGATTTGAAGATCCATACTCCAGAATCTGACTACGTACGCTGCATTAGACCAAGCACAGTGTATCTGATATATCTATATACTGTGTGTATTAAATCATAAATGTTATAATTAATTTCATCAATGTATGTAAATCATCATGACTAGAATCAATAGCTTAATAAACTAATAGAATATCAGCACTCATTGTCAAGATAACTTTCAAATTATAGGTGAGCATCCAACTTGGGATCAAGAAGGACCAGGATCAATTTAGTAATCACAGTTCTGTACACTCAAACTTTTTACAAACTTTCAAGTAATAAAGTCATTAGGTTTTTTAATGACAATTTTGATAATTAATTTCCAAATATTATGGATCCATTTATTATCTAACTTGAGAATTATTTTGATAAAAATAACAATTATCTTGACAAAAAATTGCTGATATTCTACTGGTTAATTTAAGTATTGACTATTATGATATATATATATATATATATATATATATATATATATATAGATATCTAAACTTCAGACTTTTAAACACTCCTACAGCTTTCCAATTCATCTTATACAACAGGATACATAGGTCCACATACATGTAGAAAAGATAAATGATGTTCAGCACAAAATACTTATATTGGAAATCATTTATCTTTTTCAGAAATATGGTGGTGATGTGGTGATATGTATTGTGGTAATGGATTGGATAGGTGTAATGATGCTTGAAAATCTGAATTTAAGCCCTTTATAATTATCTCTAAGTTTAGTATAGATAAGTATTTAAATAATCATGTAATAAAGTATTTAAATATATATTGTAATACTACTGAGAAATATATGTATAAAACTACACATATATTGTGTTACATAGTTAATATTTAAAATATATGATCAAATTTAAGAAATAATTAAAAAGTAGATTTTTAAAATGCAATTTTGTAAAAGAAAAAAGATTGCATTATATATATATATATTTTAAAAAAGGTAATGGATAAGAAAGATTTAAAACTCTTCTTTTAAAAAAAAACTATCTTTGTTTTAAAAGTAAAATAAGTCAAAAGAATAAATATGAAAACAAAATAAAAATTAAAAGCTTTGAATGCAATTAAGTTTGTAAGATTTCTAATTGATAATAATATTAAAATTGTATTAATTAAAAATCTATATAAACTATCGATGCAAATAGTAAATTAATCTAAGCAAAGATTAGATTAAAGCAAATGTAAAAATCAATTAATTAAAGAAATGTAAAATTAATTTAAAGACAGATTCAAGTTGAGATATAAAATAAACAATGAGACAATTAAGATATAAAAGAACGACTTGGCTATTGTTCTTTAGTTAGGTTTGTTGTATACATTTAGATTGCTATTAGTGTTATTGATATAAATTCGCATTGCTATTAATCCAGAGTTCGAGTTTTTTAAGGATGTATGCAGATATTCAGACATTTTAGCGCATTAGTAAACCAGTCAATACTGCTGTGGACAACATTAATGCAGAAGCTACATACAGCAGAGAGAGTCAGACAGGGCATCATGCCCCAAGCCCTCGACCTCATCTATCCTGCTTGAATCAATATCCTAGCACTAATGCTGAGATTGTGAGTGTAGCTGACATCATTATCCCCCCATTGTTTGACAGAAACCTGAAAGGAAACCATGCAAAGCTCAATAAATGGAGAACAAAGTCATTACCCAAGTTGGAAAATTACACATAAATAAAAACCAGGTAAAGTTACTTTAAATAGCCAAATAGACACTTGATTTTAAAATGAAATTAACTTTAATGAAGGACTATTATAACTATAGTCTAAAGCCATCATTTATATTTTCTTGTGTATTTAGTTGTTATATATATGTTAAATGTACATATTAATAAATAATAATGTTTGTTTAATTATTTGTCTCTCTTGTCACATTAGTGTAGTTATTTAAATGTTAAGTAAATGTGCTGGGCCTTGATTTAAGAATATAGAGCTTGTCTGGGGTGCTGCCATACATTCGATTGTATGTTGTCAGGCTGAAGCATGTCATCTATAATCATATGGTTGTCTGGTATCTGAGTTTGATCTTAAAACAAATAAAATAGCTTTAGGTAGTCAAGGTGGATCTGTGTCAGCAAACATGGTCATGTTATGCTTTGTATATCTTGATCTGTGCATGGATATTATGATCGTGTTATGCTATCAATGGTATTTGCCTCTACTTGAAGGGCCAGTTCATCTCCCATATTTTTTAAAAGTATTATAAAAGCTATTTAAACCCAGATAAACACCTTAATTTGAGGGACCTAGTTTGATATATATATATATATGACCCTATGCTATTGCACATTGTCTTTATTGAGTACTTTAGCTTATGAATTTATACTATTCTAAAAAAGAGAAAATAAAACTAATAAATAAATATAGAAAAGATGATAACATGTATTGTGTAAATTATGTTATATAACTCTTATGCATTAATATTTTTACTTTATTTAGTTCATTATGGATATGAAATAGATAATATCTTATAAATGAAAAGCTGTTACAAAGATATAATTTTGGTACTAAAAGATGTATGCTTTAGGTTAAAAGTTAATATTTAATTTATGTATACTTTAGAAGAGAGAAAGCTAGACAGAATTAATTTTATAGTTAAAGTTTAAAAGATATGACAGATAGTTTATGAGTATTAAATACAATTATTTAATTGCTTCAAAATAATTAATACTTTGGTTAAGTTTTTTATATGGTAAATTTTAAAAGTGTCCTGAATAAAGCTTATACATTTTTTATTAAATAATATTAAATTGTTTAAAGAAATATAAGCTAATTATTAAGATAGATTTAATTTAGAAAAATGTAATTTCCTGTATACATGTGTGTGTGAGAATCCATGTGCACATGTGTATTTTAGACTTCTTGGTTTTAATTGCCAAGATATCTAATTTTTAATCATTAAATATTTGAAAATAAATATTTGGAAAATTCTGCACATAAAAGGGTAAAAATTAAAATAAGAATTTCTGATAAACTTAAATTAAAAAGGTGATATTTTGTTTTAAAAAGAATAAAATAAATATTTGTTTATTTTTATTTTTATTAATTATTAAAATTCAGTTGATTTTTTCTGTAACTTTGTCATTACCATCATCTGTTGATCAAAGAATATAGAACAAAGTTACATAGGGGTTCCATTTTTACTGATATTTTTATTTTTTTATAGCCATGTATTAATTGTTATCATTTGTCAATGTTGTATGGGTGGGGATTGTCAGTGTTTTTATGTTACTTCTGCTTTCATCTTCGGATTGACTATTGCTAAAAATGATATTTTCAATAGCTACCGCAATCTTCTCATCTTTAAATAACAGTAAAAATTTTTTTTAATTATTATTTTTGACTATCTAAGTGTTAATTTAATTAAATTTTTATATTTTCGTTGACTCCTTGAAATCCAGTGTTATGCAAACTTTATAAGGTATTTGTTTTTTTATTAAATGGGAATTAATTTGAACTTTGCCAAAAAAATGTCATGCTTTTTGAAAGAATAATCAGTTTATAATGACTTAATTTCATCAATTATATCTTGAAAGAATTTCTAATACATAGTTTGTGATACTTTGTTTTAAACTAATTCTATAAAACTCATGCTGGATATCGCACTATTTTGCTCTCTCACTATTATATTTCATGTTAAAAAGTTAAAAAAAGTATTCATTAAAAATTTGATTTAAACATAAACAGTTATAATAATTATTATTACCCATTATTAATATTATACTACTAAATTTACATTAAGTTCAATTAATATATTAAAATTACAGAATATAAAAATTTTCAAATAATCAAATAACCTGTCATCTTTGATACAGGAGAACTTTTTTATGCTTTATATTTTATATTTTTCAAGAAAATGAGTGTTTTAGGAGAAAATTGAACTAAAGAAATTTAAAACTAAAAAAGCTTTATAGAGGAAATATGCCTTGTAGATATAACAATAGTGAACATTCAATAAATACATTGTGTCAAATTGGGGGAACTATCAAACTTAAGTGTATTTTAAAAAAAAAGTGCAGAAGCAAAGTGAGTAAATTATTTATTTCCAATGGAATCTTTGTACACTGTAAATCAATGGACATCTTGCTTAATTATTATTTACATGTTATTAAACGGCTCTTCTCAAACAGGGCTAGCTTACATTTATTTTTGTTTAAAAATGGATCCAAATATTTTGCTTATTTAGATAAGTTTTTTGGCACTGGTTTATTTATTGTTTATTTACGGAAAGTCATATTTGCTATTATTTTTAATGAAAAAAATTAATTTGTATTGATGCTTCATTCTGGTAGATAACTTATCATTGAAGGACATCGTATCCTTAACAAATGGCTTCACTCAGGAGTTCTTGCTTGCGAACTTAAGTGTGTTTTAGTATAAATTTTTTTTTTAAAATTATTTTATATATGAAAGGTATTTTTATTATTATATTAAAATTTTTAATGGGTTTATAATAATACGTAGATATATTTCTTTACAACCTTGAAAAGTAAATCTTCATATATTTTATGTGCTTTGTTTTGGGTATAATGTCTTTTATGAAGAAATATTCTATCTCTTACATTTTTAATAGTGTTTATAAGTGTTCCACTTTACTTGTGTGTGTTCTGCCGATGTATGTTTATTAGAAGTTCGGTTCTTTCAGAATTCATTGCATTGTAATATTCTATGGTTAAATTTTGGTCGTTTTCATGAATTATTTTTGTTTTTGACCAGCCTCATTTTCCACTTTTTTTTCTTGGGGTATTGTTTGTTAAAAATGTATATTACTGTATTATTTTATTATATAAAAATTTACAAAAAAAATTATACTAGAAGGTGGGAAATTCAAAAATTCATTAATTTGCTGGTCGTATAAAAAATCTTAGTTCATCCTCGAGCATGCTCGTGTAAGCATTGTTTGCTGCCAAGGCTGTAAAAACATTTGTATTATGATAATGATTAAAAAGGAAATGTTTTCAATGACAAAAAATAAAATGCTACTTAATTATGATTTTAGATTTTTTTGGTTAAAATTTTCATAAATTATATTTATTAGATATCAAGAAACAAAGTAAATTATTAATCTTAGTTTTGACTTAAAATAAAAGTTTATTTTCAAAAATATAATGTTATATTAGTAGCAAATATAAATATGGTTCGAAGCAATTTATTTGATTAGCTTATATGTATGCAATCTACTTATACTTCTATGAGTATAAAAATATCATAATTTTGCAATAAATATTCAAATATTCTAAATCCTTAAAGCTAATAATTTGTTAAATGCTTGGGAGAAATTAGTAATACTCATTTAGATTTTTAAAAATAATAAAAAGTAACAACTCATTTCATTGATTTTGTAAACCGGAAAATAATCCTTTCTAGAAACGATGATGTCTAAGTCTTTGTTTTGATTATGATCTCAATTCTGTTTCATTCATAAAATTAAAATGAGCATTTAAAATTTATTTCAGCAGTAAACAAAAATAATTTATCAAATGATGCTACACTTTTCATTTTCTGATAAGTAATAATCATTTAATCATATTTTTTACTTTGATTTGTGAGTCAAGAAAAACATCAAAACGTCTTAGCCTGCATTTTACGCGGGCTAAACATATATTTAATATTTTACTTTATCATGTCCACTTTATATTTATATAAATATTAGTCTTGTGTATTGTATGTATTCCTATTTTTAATGCAGAATTTTTATTTTATTTTAAATATTTTACAGTCATGTGATTGGCAAGTAAACTTGTTGTTTTCAGACATTGCTTTAATAAAGATAATTTTTAGTATGAATATTAAGATCTAGTTTATAAGTGTTAATTTTGTTATCTCATTATCGTTTGAACTAGCATTTGTTACACTAAGCATTAAACTTTTATTAGATATTGCTTTGCTTATTGTGCTTTGTGGATGAAATGAACTCTCCTCAATATTCACATTTGAATTCCATGAGAGGATAGTGTTTATATTCTAAGATTACTTTCATGTTACTAAGATAGCTCTGTCCCATGACAGGATCATTTGTGATGTCTATTCCATTTTTCCTATGTGTTGAGAATTTCATTATTAATTGTTTTATTGCTCTGAGCCTGTCTTTATTAATTTATTCCTCATGATTTTATTAAATATTTTTCACCATAGAAGGTGAAGTTATTTGTGCTTTTTAAGAATTATATGGCAAAAATCGCCATACATATCCTGAAGTACTTTGCTTTTAATGGTGCACTTTATTTGTAGTGCTTTTGTTAAGTGAAAGTGTCTGTATTGCTATATTATGCCTTGCCAGTAGTTCACAAACAAACCAACAATGTATTAGTAAATTTTAAATGCTTATTTTTAGTGCATAGCATAATAGAAAATGCGCATATACAATGTTATTTTCATCATCATCTGGAAGTAATTCACTGATAGATGTGTAAGACATTTTAAGGTTAAATATTTCATTATGTGGACATAAATCCAATATATAATATGTGTGTACATTGCTTCTGATGAATGTTCCATACATTTTATTATTTTATTTAAAAAATAAAAAAGTGTTAGACAATAGTTATCTTATTTGTCTTTATATAATCATTATCATACAAGTTTGCTAGGCCAAACTCAGCTTATAGAGTAGTTCAGATTAAAGTTAATGGATCTGTAATGTATTCAATATTGTTAATAAAGATATTATAATTTGTTACATATCAAAGGGATGTATTTCATAAATTGTATTGCTTAGCTTCTAGTTTCAGCTATATTTTATTATTATTATTAAATGTTTGTTTAATAAATGATTTAGTTAGAACAGATTAAAAAATAAATTAGCTAAATATTAAAACTACTTACCTTAACTGAATGTATTCTTAATAACTCATCCAAATGTTCTAAAACTCTAATGAGATAGTTGTTAGTGAGGTAAAATCTGTATTATCTATTGTGATATCCTACTAAAAATTTACAAGCATTTCTTATGTTTTGCAAATAACTTTGCCAAGATATTGCAAATAAATTTTCATTTGTATCTAGAATGTTAATAAATGTATTTTATTATTTAAATCTAGTTTTTGTTTTTCTATATGTGATTTATTGTGTCCTGAATTCTTATTTATAACAAAAATCTTGATGAATCTGATGATCAATTCTCATGCAGATCCAAGATCTCAATGTTTAAAAATGAAAGAAATTCCATAAATGTTTCAATTCCAAAGCTCAGACTGTAATTAAAAGAAATGAATATTTATGTAATCTTGCTTGGGATTACATAATCCATTTTTTTAGACTGCACATAATTTTATTTATCTTATTAATAAAAAGTACAATAATTAAATTTAATTATTTTAATAATGTCAGTGATGGGTAATAGAAAGATATAAAAGATACTCTTTCTTCCTATTATTTACAGTGACTATGATTCTTTCTAAATTTTATATATTTTTGTTTTATGCAATTGGATAAGCTCAGTGGTTGGTTAGTTATCTTTCACTTTTTACTACAGAGACATGCATTAAAACACAAGGAAATTTCAAAGCAATAATAAATGCATTACTCATAAAGTAAATAAATAAATTAGGAAGAGAAAAAACTTTACTCATTCCTATGCAACACTTTTAAAACATACATTTCCTTCCATCAAAATACATTCTCTGAGCAATAAATATTTTACACCTAAAGGTAACATCAAATAGTGTCTTTATGTCTTTTCTTTAATATCTTATATAGTAAATACTTTCCACCAAATAGTTATTTATTGACATGATCTGATCTACTCTACTCTTGTAGAATGAAATATAATGCACTTTTCTAATAGTACAATAAACCATACAAGTCTCTTATGACACACATCACTAACTTTTGGATACAGACAAATGGATTAATAATTAATAAAATAATAAATAATGATCTCAGGGTTCTTGTTGCTAACTTTGGAGAATATACTGTTTTATTGTGTTGCTAACAAATGAATGGCATCCTAGTAGATTATAGGAAACATACACTTCTCTTATAAGCTAATGTATCCTATTATATTATAGTAATAATAATATTTATCTAAAGAAGTGTTTAATCTGCACAACAATTGCATAAAACAAAAATATATAAAATTTAGAAAGAATCATAGTCACTGGAAATAATAGAAAGAAAGAGTATCTTTTATATCTTTCTATTACCCATCACTAACATTATTAAAATAATTAAATTTAATTATTGTACCATTTATTAATAAGATAAATAAAATTATGTGCAGTCTAAAAAATGAATTAAGTAATCCCAAGCAAGATTAAATAAATATTCATTTCTTTTAATTACAGTCTGAGCTTTGGAATTGAAACATTTATGGAATTTCTTTCATTTTTAAACATTGAGATCTTGGATCTGCATGAGAATTGATCATCAGATTCACCACGATTTCTGTTATAAATAAAAATTCAGGACACAATAAATCACATTATAGAAAACAAAAAACTAGATTTAAATAATAACAAATACATTTATTAACACACTAGATACAAATGAAAATTTATTTACAATATCATAGCAAAAGTAATTTAACTAGGCGCTGTAAATTTTTAGTAGGATGTCACAATAGATAATACAGATTTGCCTCACTAACAAACTATCTATTAGAGTTTTAGAACATTTGGATGAGTTATTAAGAATACATTCAGTTAAGGTAAGTAGTTTCAATATTGTAGCTAATTTATTTTTTAATCGGTTCTAACTACATCATCCTATTAAACAAACGTTTAACAATAAAAATAAAATATAGCTTAAACTAGAAGCTAAGCAATACAATTTATGAAATACATCCCTTTGCTATGTAACAAATCATAATACCTTTATTAACAATATTGAAACACATTACAGATTGATTAAAATAACTTTAATCTGAACTACTCTATTAGACCTAGCAAACTTGTATGATAAAGATTATCATAACCAGACAAATAAAATAATTATTGTCTAGCAATTTTTATTTTTTGAATAAAATAATAAAATGAATGGAACATTCATCAGAAGCAATGTACACACATATTATATATTGAATTTATGTCCACATAATAAGAAATATATAACTTTAAAATGTCTTACACATCCATTAGTGAATTACTTCCAGATGATGATGAAAATAACATTGTATATGCACATTTTCTATTATGCTACGCACTAAAAATAATCATTTAAAATTTACTAATACATTGTTGGTTTATTTGTGAACTACTGGCAAGGCATAAAAACCTAATACAGACACTTTCACTTAACAAAGCACTACAAATAACAATGTGCACCTTAAAAAACTAATTACTTCAACATCTAAACTATCATTGCCATATTTCTTAAAAAGCACAAGTAACTTTACCTTCTATGGTGAAAAATATTTAATAACTCATGAGGAATAAATTAATAAGACAGGCTCCTCAGAGTAAAAAAACAGTATAAAAAGGTTCCCAACCCCTTTTTATTGTGGACAATGTCTCAACACATAGGAAAAATGGAATAGACATCACAAACGATCCTGTCATGGGACCGAGCTACCTTAGTAACATGAAAGTAACCTTAGAATACAAACACTATCCTCTCATGGAATTCAAAATGTGAACATTGGGGAGAGTTCATTCCATCCCACAAAGCACAATAAGCAAAGCAACATCTAATAAAGTCTAATGCTTAGTGGCACAAATCCTAGACCAAACAATAGTAAGATAATAAAATTAACACTTATAAACTAGATACTTAATATTCATACTAAAAATTACCTTCATTAAGCAATGTCTGAAAACAACAAGTTTACTGCCAATCACATGACTTAAAATATTTAAAAAAAAATCAAAAATTACTGCATTAAATAAGGAATACATGCAATGCACAGGATAATATTTATATAAATATAAAGTGGACATAATAAAGTAAATATTAACAAATATATTTCTATTAACCCACTTGCCATGCAGACTAAGACTGACATTTCAGCATTTTTTGATGTTTTTCTTTAACTTCACAAATCAACGTAAAATATATGATTAAATGATTATTACTTATCAGAAAATAATTAATTTGGCTTCATTTGATAGATATTTTTGTTTACTACTGAAATAAATTTTAAATGCTCACATTTTTGTTTTTGTGAATATTTAAAAATTGAGATCATAATCAAAACAAAGACTTTAAAAAAGACATCATCGTTTCTACGAAGGATTATTTTAAGTTTACAAAATCAATGAAATAGTTGTTACTTTTTATTATTTTTAAAAATCTAAATGAGTATTACTTATTTCTCCTATATTTAACAAATTGTGCTTTAAAGGTTTAAAATATTTGAATATTTATTGCAAAATTGTGATATTTTTATACTCATAAGTATAAGTAGATTGCTTACATAGAAGCTAATCTTATAAATTGCTTCAGGCCATATTTATATTTGCTGCTAATATAACATTATATTTTTGAAAATAAACTATTTTAAGTCAAAATAAGATTAATAATTTATATTTCTTGATATCTAATAAATATAGTGTAAATTATTGTAAAAAAAAATCTAAAATCATAATAAATTTGCAAGTACATTTTTGTCATTGAAACTATTTTCTTTAATCATTGTCATAAAATGCCAAATGTTTTACAGCCTTGGCAACAAATAATGCCTGAACATGTCAGGATGGGGCTTAGGTCTATTGTAAGAGTGTGAATTTTGAATTTCCCACCTTCTAGTGTAATTTTTTTAGCAAAATTTTTATATAATAAAATATACAGTAATATACACATTTTAACATATAATACTTACAAAAAAATTCACTAGAGAGTGAACTGGTCAAAAACAAAATAATTCATGAAAAGTGAACCGAGGGATAAACATTCAATTATATTAAATTTAACCATAAATTATTATATCACAATAATTCTGAAAAAATTGAACTTCTGATAAACATACATCGGCTGTTTACCTATAAGTAAGTGAAACACTTATAAACACTATTAAAAATGTAAGAGATAAATATTTCTACTTGAATAAAAGGCATTATAAAATTTACCCTAAACCAAAGCATATAAAATATATGAATTTTACTTTCCAGGTTGTAGAAATATCTACACATTCTATTATAAACCCATTAAAGAATAATATAATAATAAAAATACCTTCATATATAAAATATTTTTAAAAAAATTACATATATATTTTAAAACACCTTAGTTCTTTAGCAGAACTCCTTAGTGAGCCATTTATCAAGGATGCGATGTCCTTCCTTGATGGATTATCTATAGAATGAAGCATCCATACTAATTAATTTTTTTTTCATAAAAAATAATAGCAAATATGACTTTCCGTAAGTAAACAATAAATAAACCATTAACAAAAGTCTTACTCTAAATAAGCAAAAGGATTTGGATCCATTTTTAAAACAATGGTTAAATGTAAGCTAGCCTGTTTGAGAATTTTCATTTAATAGCATGTAATAATAATTAAGCAAGATGTCCATTGGATTTTGGTGTCTGCAGTTCCATTGGAAATAAATAATTCTTTCTTTTTCCTTCTCTTTTAAAAATGCACATTCAAAAAGCAATTCTTAATTTTGTTAAAATTCATTTAGAGATATCATTTTTAGTAATTTTTTTAAAAATACACTTAAGTTTGATAGTTCACAATTTGACACAATGCATTTATTGAATGTTCATTGTTGTTATATCTACAAACTATATTTCCTCTATAAAGCTTTTTTTAGTTTTAAATTTCTTTAGTTCAATTTTCTCCTAAGTATTTTCCTTTTCTTAGCAAAATATAGAGAAAAGCAAAGCATATTTTAAAAGTTCTCCTGTATCAAAGATGACAGGTTATTTGTTATTTGAAAATTTTATATTCTGTATTTTAATATACTCATTGAAGTTAATGTAAATTTAGCATTTTAATATTAATAATGGGTAATAATAATTAATATAGCTGTTTATCTTCAAATCAAATTTTTAATAGTCTTTTTTTTAACTTTAGTTTTTTTCTGCTAAACATGAAATACAATAGTGAGAAGTAAAATAGTGCAATATCCAGCATAGTTTTATAAATTAGTTTAAAACAAAATATCACCCAGTTTCTTTCATAAATTCTTTCAAAGTATAATTGATGAAATTGAGTCATTATAAACTGATTATTCTTTCAAAGCATGACATAATTAATTTAGAGTTCAAATTGAATTCTGACAATAAAAACAAAATACCTTATAAAAGTTGCATAACACTGGATTTCAAGTCAACGAAATATAAAAATTTAGTAAATTAACACTTAGATAGTCAAAAATAATAATTAAAGAAAATTTTTACTGTTATTTAAAGATGAGAAGATTGCAGTGCCCCTGAAAATATCAACACAGCAGTGGTCAATCAGAAGATGAAGCAGAAGTAGCAGAAGAGTACACTGACAATCCCCATCTTTTATATCTCCATTGACAAATATTAACAATTAATACATGCCCATAAAAAATAAAAATGTCAATTAAAATGGAACTAATTAGTAAAAATTATGTAACTTTGTTCTATATTCTTTGATCCATGTGATCTTAATGACCAAAGTTGCAGAAAAGATCAACTGAATTTTATTAATTAATAAAAATAAAATAATAAATAATATTTTATTCTTTTTAAAACAAAATATCACCTTTTTTTAATTTAAGTTTATCAGAAATTCTTATTTTAATTTTTACCCTTTTATGTCTGAATTTAACTAAATATTTATTTTCAAATATTTAATGATTAAAATTAGATATCTTGGCAATTAAAACCAAGAAGTCTAAAATACACATGTGCACATGGATTCTCACACACACATGTATACAGGAAATTACATTTTTCTAAATTAAATCTATCTTAATAATTAGCTTATATTTCTTTAAACAATTTAATATTATTTAAATAAAATGTATAAGCTTTATTCAGAGACACTTTTTAAAATTTACCATATAAAAAAACTTAACCAAAGTATTAATTATTTTAAAAGCAATTAAATAATTGTATTTTAATACTCATAAACTATCTGTCAATATTTTTTAAACTTTAACTATAAAATTAATTCTGTCTAGCTTTCTCTCTTCTAAAGTATACATAAATTAAATATTAACTTTTAACCTAAAGCATACATCTTTTAGTACCAAAATTATATCTTTGTAACAGCTTTTCATTTATAAGATATTATCTATTTCATATCCATAATGAACTAAATAAAGTAAAAATATTAATGCATAAGAGTTATATAACATAATTTACACAATACATGTTATCATCTTTTCTATATTTATTTATTAGTTTTATTTTCTCTTTTTTAGAATAGTATAAATTCATAAGCTAAAGTACTCAATAAAGACAATGTGCAATAGCATAGGGTCATATATATATATATATCAAACTAGGTCCCTCAAATTAAGGTGTTTATCTGGGTTTAAATAGCTTTTATAATAATTTTTAAAAAATATGGGAATGAACTGGCCCTTCAAGTAGAGGGCAAAATACCATTGATAGCATAACCATCAGTGATATCCATGCACAGATCAAGATATACAAAGCATAACATGACCATATTTGCTGACCAAGATCCACCTTGACCACTCCAAAGCATTTTATTTGTTTTAAGGATCAAACTCAGATGCCAGACAACCATATGTTATATAGATGACATGCTTCAGCTGACAAGCACACAATCCAGTGCTTGGCATACCCCAGACAAGCTCATATTCTTAAATCAAGGCCCAGCACATTTACTTAACATTTAAAATAACTACACTAATGTGACAAGAGAGACAAAATAATTAAACAAACATTATTATTTAATTATGCATACATTTAACATAATATAACAATAAATACACAAGAAAATATAAATGATGGCTTTAGACTATAGTTATAATAGTCCTTCATTAAAGTTAATTTCATTTAAAATCAAGTGTCTATTTGGCTATTTAAAGTAACTTTACCTGGGTTTTTATTTATGTGTATTTTCCAACTGGTTGACTTTTTGGTTCTCCATGTATGGCTTCATGGTTTTCCTTTCAGGTTTCTGTCAAACAATGGGGGGGATAATATGTGTCAGCTTCTACTTCACAATCTCAGCATTAGTGCCAGATATTGATTCAAGCAGGATAGATGATCGGTGAGGGCTTGGGGCATGATGCCCTGTCTGACTCTCCTATGGCTTATGTAGCTTCTGCATTAATGTTGTCCACAGCAGTATTGACTGGTTTACTAATGCACTAAAATGTCTGAATATCTGCATACATCCTTAAAAAAACTCGAACTCTGGATTAATAGCAATGCGAATTTATATCAATAACACTAATAGCAATCCCAAATGTATATAACAAACCCAACTAAAGAACAATAGCCAAGTCATTCTTTTATATCTTAATTGTCTCATTGTTTATTTTTATCTCAACTTGAATCTGTCTTTAAATTAATTTTACATTTCTTTAATTAATTGATTTTTACATTTGCTTTAATCTAATCTTTTGCTTAGATTAATTTACTATTTCATCGATAGTTTATATAGATTTTTAATTAATACAATTTTAATATTATTATCAATTAGAAATCTTACAAACTTAATTGCATTCCAAAGCTTTTAATTTTTATTTTGTTTTCATATTTATTCTTTTGACTTATTTTTACTTTTAAAACAAAGATAGTTTTTTTTTTAAAAGAAGAGTTTTTAAATCTTTCCTTATCCCATTACCTTTTTTAAATATATATATATATAATGCAATCTTTTTTTTTCTTTTACAAAATTGCATTTTAAAAATCTACTTTTAATTATTTCTTAAATTTGATCATATATTTTTAAATATTAACTATGTAACACAATATATGTGTAGTTTTATACATATATTTCTCAGTAGTATTACAATATATATTTAAATACTTTATTACACTTATTATTTAAATACTTATCTATACTAAACTTGAGATAATTATAAAGGGCTTAAATTCAGATTTTCAAGCATCATACACCTATCCAATCCATTACCACAATACATATCACCACATCACCACATATTTCTGAAAAAGATAAATGATTTCCAATATAAGTATTTTGTGCTGAACATCATTTATCTTTTTCACATGTATGTGGACCTATGTATCTGTTGTATAAGATGAATTGGAAAGCTGTAGGGTGTTTAAAAGTCTGAGTTTAAGTCCCTTATATATATATATATATATATATATATATATATATATATATATATATATCATAATAGCCAATACTTAAATTAACCAGTAGAATATCAGCAATTTTTTGTCAAGATAATTATTATTTTTTTATCAAAATAATTCTCAAATTAGATAATAAATGGATCCATAATATTTGAAAATTAATTATCAAAATTGTCATTAAAAAAACCTAATGACTTTATTACTTGAAAGTTTATAAAAAGTTTGAGTGCCAGAACTGTGATTACTAGAATTGATCCTGGTCCTTCTTGATCCCAAGTTGGATGCTCTACCTATAATTTGAAAGTTATCTTGACAATGAGTGCTGATATTCTATTGGTTTATTTAAGCATTGATTCTAGTCATGTGATTTACATCTGATGACCAATTAATTATAACATTTATGATTTAATACACACAGTATATATAGATATATCAGAATACACTGTGTGGTCTAATGCAGCGTACTGTGTCAGATTCTGGAGTATGAGATCTTCAAATCAATTTTATTACCACCACTTCAATGTTCTTATGAACTATCAATCAATAAAGCTTTTTGTTTTTTTTATATGTCAGAACAAATTTTAATAATTGTTTTTAAAATTAAGAACACTTATAAATAAATAATGTTAAAACTCAAACTTCAAATGAAATTTATTTAAATAATTAACTACCAACTATGTATATATTTATACTTTCAAATTGTGGCTGGGTAATATTTCTATATACATTTGTTCAGACATATTTTTTTTCTCTCACATATTACATACACTTATATATATATATTAAATTTTAAGTTTATTTATATCTCAATTTTCATTTTATTTTTTTAATTTGTTGCTTGTTTTGACTTCTAATTTTTTATTTAGTATATATATTGAAATAAGAATTTTTATGGATTTTTAATTTGATAAAGAATAGAAATAAAGAGATTATATTCCTGTAAACAGAGATAATTTTTTACCTTTAGTTGTTGCCAGGAACATCAAATACAAACAGACAATCCTGAATCTAAGAAAGTTTTCTCAACATATATAATAATTCTTTTTTGTGTGTGTTTTAGTAAAGTAAAAGGCATCTTCTTTTATTGTAAAAATCACGTTATTGTGAGTTTGGTGTAAAAAAGTATCTCTTTTACTTCATTAAAACCCAAAACAAAAGAGTTGTTATATAGGTTAATAAAGAGATCTTGTTTAATCTCAGAATTGTCTATTATTAATTTATGGTTTTCTAGCAACATTTTAAAAAGTAAAAAAAAATATCTCTGTTTACATGAACATAATCTCCTTATTTCTATTCTTTGTGACATATATTATATGCTCTATGATCATTATGAAATTACTATTAATTGCTATGTAAATATACATTTATTGCTTTTGATGTATTATTTACTGTTTACTTACTAGTACATTCTTTTTGTTCATCACAAATTTGATGCTATATATATATTGTAATGGGCAAACATGCTGTTACATTATTATAATAAGTAAAATTACAAATTATAAATAAAAAGTTCGCAAATAAAAACTTCTTTTTTAAGAATTAAAAATTGAAAATTAAAAGTCATCTAAACTCGTATATGTATAAAATTGCACAGATGGAAAAATGTTAAAAGAAAACTTTATTAAAAAAGAAAAAATATTTTAAAACTAATATATCTTTAAGAATGTAAAATAATTAATTCTATTGTGTAAAAAGGCTAAAAATGGAAATGATTATTTTTAATTAGTCTTAAGTAAACTAGCCCTTGGGCATCTCAAAATTTATAATTAAAGATCAGATAGGAGAGAAAAACAATAAGAACAGAATAGCCAATAAAAAAATTCCTCAGAAAATGGATCACAGTGAAAGGATCATAATTATTATGACATCATGCTCAGTTAATCCAGAGGTTTGATATAAAAACAAAAATAGTTTTGAGTTTTTCAGTTGAGGTGTGCTATATGTGTTAAGTCCGGGAGAGTTGAAGGAGAAGGGATTGAAAAGACGCACTTTCAATCCTTCAGTTTTTCTAAAAGTAGAAATGAATTATCATTTTCCTATATTGTGGGCCCTAGAACATCAGGGTCCTGCAATAAAAGCCTGCAAAGAACTATACCTGCTACAGTAGAGGACCTCCAGATGAATACCAATAGAACAGCAAATAGCATACTGGTCTCCCCAGGATGTCGTCGGAATTAATACTGGATCCAAATTACAAGCAACTATAAGGGATGGACTTTTAAACTGTAAGAACTATATATATATATATATATATATATATATATATATATATATATATATATATATATAATTCATAAACATTAAATATAAATATTTCCAATATTTAAATAGAAATATAAATTCCTATCTGACCAAATTAAATCATTAATAATTATTTTTATATGTAGTTTTAAAATAATTTCCATTAATTTAATTTTTCCATTCGTTTAAGTGTTTATTATGTTTTGTTTTGTTTTTCACATTAAGCTAAAACTTTTAATTAAATTATATTAAATTTAAATTGGGCATGAATGGCTGCATAGATTCATAAAGTTATGTTAGTTTATGGGAGGGTAAATCTTAGGTTATTTACTTCACAGTTAAATTGGATCAATGTATTGGTATAATTAGTAAATATAGCATGAAGATCTGCTACGTGCAGGATGACATTATATGCCACACTTGGGCAAAATACATCCCATTTCTTACTGATCATCAGAAGCAGATGGTATTCCATTGCTCCTTTAGCCTATGGAATGGGATCGTAAGTCGGCAAAAAGGACCACAATCCCTTCCTATGGAGTTTTTTTTTTTGTATTGTTCTTCTCACCAGACAGACATAGCATTCCTGTACTGGATGAGGGATATTTTTTTCTAAATAACCATGCTGTTCAGATGTATATTTCTGACAGTGCAGTATTTGTGCTGTCGTATTCAGGCTGCATTGAATACATCGATATATCAGGTAGATTGGCATTAGTTTGATTGCAAAATTTTGGCCTAGGATTAAATAAAGGATATAGAATATTTTCTTTTTTAAGTGCAATCTATGTAGTCTATCCATACTGGACACTTTAATAAAATATTAATAAATTCATCTCTGCGAACTTATAAAATCAAAAGTTAAAATGTAAATCAAATTATAAACATTATACTAAAATAATTCTAAATTTTATATATGTGCAAAGTAAATGTTTCTGTGTATTGCTAATCTGGCAGTGACTTATTCTTATTTTTTATTATCTGTCTTTTTTAAAAAATAAAGTATACATTATCTCTGCTGCTCCGCGAGCTAGTGACTGGGGTCTATAATAAAATAAAATTGGTTCTTAGCTTAAGTATCTGCCTTCTATATAAATTTTCCAGGTTCAAATGGCCTGGTGGCGCCCTTGTATGGCAGATATGATAAGACTCTAATATCTCAACCGTTATAATATATATATATGTATTATAAGACTGTGTATGTATACAAAGTTTCTTTATATCTACAATGAATAAATTTTTATTCTTGTAGTTAATATTCTTTAAACTTTACTTATAAGTTCTTGGTGATTCCAAGGTAAAGTGAGGCTCATTTTGTCTGAATTGCAGATATCTGCTTCTATAAAATTTTAAAATTGTTCATGCAATAATTGGAAAAATCTTAACTTTCAATAGATTTAAATAATATTTTATATCATATAATTCTATATATACACATACAAATAAAATGTTCATTAATTAAAAAATATTGTAATACCAATAAAAATAATAAATATAGTGATAATTAACTATTATAAACAGTCTTTCAATCCACAGAAGTACTTCCAATTAATTCCTTAACCCTCCTCAACTGCCATTAAATTTTGAATTTAACAGCAGTTGAGGAGGGTTAAGAGGAGGGTTAAGGAATTTACCAAAAGTACTTCTGTGGATTGAAAGACTGTATATAATAATTAATTACCATTATATTTATTATTTTTATTGTTATATATAAATATTACAATTTGATCTATGATTGTCAAACTTTCTTCATTCATATCTTTAATATCTATGAATGGAAAAAGTTTGACACATGAATAAATGATGACAACATATATAAATTATTATATTTTTAGTCAACTAAAGAGTTCTAGGTATATGCATCTTGAGGGATCATTTATTTTTATTCATGTGTTTTAAGAATATAGATATAATGGAAATTTTAAGTATCTCTAATATATCACATGATCACCATCTCATACTAGCACATAATTGTTGTAAACAAAGGCAAAACTCTCCATACAGTAGTGCCATCCTGTGCCAACCAGAGTAATCAATGGATCTAGGTGCAGTGCTCTCAGATCCAAGGCTCCTCACTGATGATGGCCACAAGCCAGAAACTAGTCTGGGGATATTGGATGAGTAGGCACTAGATAGGGATTTTATGCACAAGCCTTTTGACATCCATTGATTACTCTGGTTGGAACAGGGTGACACTACTGTATGGAGAGTTTTGCCTATCTCTAATATATATATATATTAAACCATAAATTACTACTAATTGGTTTTGAAATATAGTTCACTTGATAACAATCTAGGCTTAATAAAACAATAAATCTACAATCTAATGACAAGGAAACCTCTATAGGTAAAAGATCCACCTTTTATTTATAGAGGTTGTCTTTACAACAGATTATAATTGTAATGGTTTATTAAATTTTGTTTATTTTCATGTAAATTACGTTTATGTAAAATAGTTTTATTCAGACCAAATATTTTTAAATCGTCATGAGAAGTTTTACTATTGGAACTGGAAAACAATTGAATGATAAATGATAAAAGTGTTGTGGATAAATTTGGATATGGAGACAAAAATGAGAAATAGTTCTGCAAAATTTTCAGAAAAAGAAAAATTATATTATGAATTCATTTTTTAAAAAAATGCTAACTATAAATAAACATAGAGACCTTGAAACAAAATCACAGTGGAATTGAATTTTTGACTAAAAGAAAATATGTGTTTTAAGATATTAATGTATTCAATAGATTCAATACTAGTAGTGCTTATCAACTATTGATATATAAGATAGAGATTAATATACAGCTATAAAGATAATTTTAAAAATATATTATTAATGAATAGTATTCTTAATCTTCAGAAATATTTCAATGAATTTAAATTAGAACTTGTAAAATGTTTTTAAATATTAACAGACTTCAAATTCATTAAAAACAAAGCAAGTACTCAGGAAAATAAATACAAATATTTAAAAGAATTCTAAAATGTCATGGAAAAGAGTTAACAATCGCATAAGGAAATATAATCATGAAGTACTACACAAAGTTATAGAAGAGAAAATAAGTCTCAAAATTAAAATGATATCTTGATAGCAAAAAAAAAAAAACAGATTGTCTCAGTATAAGTAGAAAAAGCAAAAAAATAATAATAAAACAGTAAACTTTAAGATTATAAAAAAATCTTACAAAAACATTATATTTAAATACCAGTATAGTTCATATGCTTAAACTAGATATAATTAAAGGGGATTTGAACCCAGACTTTAAATGGCTTTCAGTTATTAACTCTATCTAATATAAATGACACACATGACCACCTACATGTAAAAAAGATAAATCTCCAATATATGTATTTTGTGCTGAACCAACACTCATCAGTTGGTCTGGATCATAAGCTCCCACACATAAAAATAACAAAACTCTTGGGATTCTTACAATAGCTTTTGAAATTTCAAGAATTTTAAATAATAAAATGGGATTTGCAAATAAATCTATAAATAATGGAATTATTGTAGCTGTTTTAAAAAAATCAGATAGAGAAATTGTTATCAAAGATATATAATTAAATATCTAAATAATATTGATAGTTGAGAAAGTTGAAAAGATATTACAGATCTCTTCTGTCAGTTCTATACATGTTTATATTAAAAACATTACTATTCAATATGCTGAAAACTTTGATTTCAATTCAACCAAAGGAACATAAAAGTGGTTTTAGCATAATAGGCAGCATGCAAATTTTAATAGAAGTTGTACAATAACTATGAGTTTGATATTTTTTTTTACCATTATGCTTTGGATTTATAGATATAAAAAAAATTATTTCACTTTATAAGCAGTTCAGCAGAAATTAAAACATTGGAATATCAGAATATAGATCAAGAATATTTTCATATCCTGATCAATATTTATCAAAATTTACCCATAATGATTAAATTATATATCATATCAAAAAGATTAATAATAATGATAATACACAACAGGATTATTCCTTATCTTCAAAATAGTTTTATAGGAAATATGTTGTGAATTAAAATGTAGAGCTTAAAAAATAAAAATAAATGGAGATTGTTTAAGACATCTATATTTTGCAAGTAATGTGATTCTATTTGAAAATAATTCTTCAGTGCTTCAGGAAGTGTTATAAGAGATATTAGTTAAAAGCAAGAAAACAGAAGTAAAAATAAATATCAAAAACAAAACTAAAAAATGTTTAATGACTTTAAAAAAAAAAAAAAAAGATTGATTATAATGAATTAAACAAAGTTAACAACTATACATATATTGGTCAGATTTTTTAATAAAAATGGAAGCTTAATGATTAAAATTAATCACATAATTAAAATTGGATAGAGCATTTATTTATGGATCTAAGATTTGAAGATTTAAAAGAGGAATTATACAAAGATTTCAGATTTCACAACAAGATGTGGAGAAATGTATGTTGAGATTAACAAAGAAGAATCCAGTGTAAAATAAAACTGGTTTAGACACATTATTAGAAAAGATGACAATAACTGAACAACTGAAATCTTATGTACTAAGACAATAAAGCCAGTTACTCAAGGCTTTAATAGATATGTAAATGTAGATGATAACAATCAACCCTTAAGCGATCAACAATCTCAACCTATAGTCAAGGCAACCTCCTGTTGTTGATTAAAGTGCAATATTTAGTGTCTATACAAACATATCAGACCATAGATAAAAGTGATATTACTTTTATTATTAAAGGAGGTTGCCTTGACTACATGTTAAAATTGTTGATAGCTTAAGGGTTGATTGTCATCAATTGAAGTCTTAACTGAATTTCAAAAAATTGTAAATGATCTAGATGAAGACCATGTATGAATTAAAAACATTTACTAAAAAAAATATGAAGAAAAGCTTGGGATAAAAAAATGAATCGAACTCAGATTTTTTTTTTTTTTACAGCAATTACAAAGAAAACAGTGCAATGAGTATTTAAATAGGGAAATCATAATGAACATCTGTCTGACTTTGACATGGTACTAAAACAATTCTTTTCTTTTTGTCATTCTTTCCTTTGATTATCATCATTAACTTTGCATTTTTAGACCTTTTTTTAAAAAAAATTAATTTGATAATCTTAAGCAGCAATAAAAAGCAAAAGCTTTCATTGCAATAATACACATGAGTTATATGGGGATGAGAGATGAGAATACAGCTACCTGAGAGACAATTCATGGCACTTAGGAATTTCTAATTTAATTTTTTATTTGTGGGTTTTAAAAGCATGGATGAGGCAAGACTAGTATAACTTTTTGGTTGTTATTAAGCAATTTTATTGTATGAATGTTTTTTTAATTTTGGTAAATGAATTGAATTTCTTAAAAAAATTGTTGATACCATGTATATGTGTGATTTGATAGCACTATGCTAAAAAAAATTCTAAAATATGTTTATATAATAAATTAAAGTTGTATTATTTAAGCCACCTGAAATTTACATTTTATTATACAAATATATTTGATGAAAAATCAATTTGTATGACACATATTTTTGTCAATCAAATATGACATCATCAAATGCTCTGAAGACCAGTCAAAATGACACCAAACATAGCACTATTGATGCTGATTTTGATAGAAACGTGTCTTGCAAAAAAATAGTTGGTTTTTTTAAAGCAAACCTTGCTATATAAAAACCTATAAATTTCTTCTAAAATAACTTTAATATATTATGTTTTTATATGATATTAATATATTATTGTTGTTATTAATATATATACTTTTTTTGTAATTAATATGACTCTTATAAATAACTCCTCACACAAATTCTGCTTGTTTGGAGTTGTTGTTGTTGTTATTATTATTATTATTATTATTATTATTATTATTATTATTATTATTATTATTATTATTATTATTATTATTATATAATAATAATAATAATAATAATAATAATAATAATAATAATAATAATAATAATAATAATA
>JAQFVV010002496.1:0-24802 GCA_028023455.1 Epiperipatus broadwayi | reverse complement strand
GATGTAGCTTTTCCTTAAACGAAGTCAAGAATCTTTCAGCAATTATGCCCAGAAAAACCTGTTATCCACTTTATTTTCCATTCCCCAGTCTAAGTTTTCCCATATTTTGCTCCATCCCATTTCCACAACATAATCTTTGTCAACTCTATGGCCTTTATATCTAAATCCCCCTTATTTTTTCCCAAACCCAGCATAAAATCAATAATCCACTTTCTGTATAATCACTTTTTTCATATTTATTCTTCCACAACTTCATTATATGTGCCCTTTCTGTTTTCAAGCATTTACATTCAATTAACAGATGCCTAATAATTTATATTCATTCTTTACATAATGTACAGACTACATAAAATCAATAATCCACTTTCTGTATAATCACTTTTTTCATATTTATTCTTCCACAACTTCATTATATGTGCCCTTTCTGTTTTCAAGCATTTACATTCAATTAACAGATACCTAATAATTTCTATTCATTCCTTACATAATGTACAGACTAAATCACCCATATTTTTTCATTTACATGTATATTCTCTTGTTGACAAACTCTCCATGCAGTAGTGCCATTTAGTACAAGCCATAGTAATCAATGGATGCTAGAAGGTTTGTGCATAATAATCACTATCTAGATAACAATTTTATAGTGATTTTATACAGAAATCTAACATCCATTGATTACTATGGTTTGCACTGAGTGTCACTACTGTCTGGAGAATTTGCTACTGTTTTAACAACTTGTGTAAACATAGGAGTTAGTGATCATGTGATGACACTAGAGAGAGAAGCAGCAAGAATGATTTTTACAACAAACTTTTTATATTTTTTTACTATATAGCAGTTTTAATTTTCCAAAATAATGAAAGAAGCAAAATCTTTCTCATAATTAACATCCCTAAATAATTAGAAAATATTTTTACTAAAGGATTGTGTTTTTGTCTACCAGATCTTTTTATTTACATACTGTTTAGAAAGGTTTAAAAAATACTTATAGCTTTTTTTTGTTTTTTTAATTTAAGATAACTCAATTTCAGTGATTTTTAAAACTTTTTAAAAAGTTCTCGTTTTAAAAATAAATTTCAAAGTATCTTTTGCTAGTAATAATAAATTATATTTCTTGTTTATATTAATTTTTTTTTTAATGTGGGATTACTTTTTAATGTGCTGCAAATTCTCTTTCTCCACTTCAAATAGAAACAATTATAAATATATCTAAATACAAAAATAAAAATAATATATGTATAGAAATATTTTACACAAAATGTTTTTATTTATTGGCAAATATTAAAAACTTAGAAATATATATAAAAAGTATTTTATAATGTTTTATTTACCATGCACTAAAAAGCTCAAAATAATTTCCTTCTACAACAATTGAGGTTTTTGTATTTAGATTTTTTTAAAGAATTTTTTAAATAAGACATTGCATTTATTCATTTAAAGACAAGTCAAAATATATTTACTCAAATACAAATGTCGTTCTTCTCCTACTATGCCCTAGCTGTGCTTTTATGGAGAAATTTTTTTATAACATTTTAGATATTTACATGAAATTTTAAAAATATAAAATATGCTAAGAAAAGAACAATAAATCATATTTTACTAATATTTTAATTATATAATAAAAATATTTATTATATAGCATTAGATACTCATATATATATATATGATCACTAGATGGAGCTTTACCAATAGCTCCTAACAAGCTTTTGTTTACATAAATGCTGAGAGAGATAGAATTCAATATCTCTTTTGTTGTCTCCAACCTTTAGACCATGGTTCCGAGCTAGTTTCTGGTCTTCCTACCCTTTACTGAGGTGAGCCAACTAGCTCAAAAACATGGTCTAAAGGTTGGAGACAACGAAAGAGATATTGAAATTCTATCTCTCAGCATTTATGTAAACAAAAGCTTGTTAGGAGCTATTGGTAAAGCTCCATCTAGTGATCATAAAATGCAAGCTAATAGCAAGTTACAAAATTTATAACTTGTTTTATCATATATATGTATATTTATATACTAATTCCCCTTCCCCTTTCTAATATATTTTTTAATTTGTTTTTTAAATTTCCCCATAATGTTGGAATCTTCTTAATTCAATAGGTAAATTATTAAATAATTTAGAAGCATAATGATTTCTGATTCTAGTTCCATATTTATTACAATGTTTTGAAATTATGTCTGTATCTGTTTTCCCTGGAAACATTTTAAATTGCTTTATTAAGGTTGCAAAGTACTATCAAAATTTTTTTTCTTTATAATCATATAATCCAGAAGTTTGATTTAATAATAAAATATTAGTTTTTTATACACTTTTTTCTTTACTGATTAGATATTTTTCTTTTATTAGATCAATTATTCTTTTTTGCAGTAATGCTAATCTATTAATATTAGAAAGCTTGCAAAACCTTAAAGCATTATTCCATATTTCAATAAATATTCACATAAAGATTTATATATGATAATAAGAATATTTTAAAGAAAAAATATCTTTGATTTAGTAGAACATTGTTATAAAATATCTAAATTAATTAATTAGTATGTTTATATGATGTTTCCAAGACATCTATCATCATTCCAAGATATCTAATATGTTTTATTCATTCTACTTTTATATACTTATTATTATTTATTACATATTACATTATTGTTATATAAACACTCTTGTAAATGCAGATCTATATTAATATTTTTATATTTTATGTGAGGAGAGCACATTAACATACATTTTGTTTTTTCTCCATTTATATAAATTCCTCTCTCAAAGCAACAAAAGACAATTTTTTGTTCAGAATTTTATGACATTCTTTAATTGCAATATCAATATTGTTATTTACATTCATATTAACAATATCATCTGCATATTGAGACATTGATCCTTCAATATTAATATTTCCTAGATCATAGATTCCCAAACTTTTTCAGACCACCACTCGCTTTGCAAGACATAAATTTTGTAATGTCCCTCCCCTAAGTATAACAATTTTCTGCTTTCAATATGTTTGATATTTTTAACGTAAATAGCAACTAATGATACTGTAGTGGATGATGCCTATCCCGTAATTCACAATGCAAACAAGATATAGCATGATGTCAATGTCACACATTAGAATAAAGCATCAACATAAACTCAATATGTCAATAACAAGAAAAAAAAGTTTAAAGTTATTACATTTTAAGTTTAAATGAGTAAAATCAAACCAAAATCGATTATATTTTCTGATTTCTCCCTATCCAAAACTCTAATACCCTGCTAATTGGTACCACAAAATTTTAGGTGGTATATCTTTGAAAGGCTGAAACTAAACCTCACCTTTATGTGCTACTTTCGAGAAGAAAAAAACACTTTCAAAAAGGAAATACCACTGCCAACAAATAATAAAAAAAACCAAATCAGCATGTCAATAAATTTTCAGTAATCACATACAGTCATTATAATAATAATAATTTCATGCAAAGTAAGTTTCTCTTTTCTCAAATAGAACAGGATGTTAAAAGCAAACAACAACAAACAAATATATATGCTTCAGCATACACACAAGCATTCCAGAAATTAATTTGGTAGAATTGTTTTAAAGTAGGAAAATCAAAAATAATTTACAGAGAAACAAAAAAAAAAATACAAATAATAAAAAATAATACAATAAAATTTATAGTAACAAGACATAATGATAATAAATAAAAAAAATTATACAATCTGTTTTCCTTTTGATTTCTTTCCATTAACCATCTCCAGACTTAGTAACTTTTAAGTGTGCTATAAACCATGACAACAAGGTGATGAGGGCTTCCCTTCTTCACAACAAAATGTAGACATTAAGGTGTTCATCATCATCAGCTAGCATCTGTGGCTACACAACAGCAGTGTAGAAGGCTGGCTGGTGCACTAACATTGGGAGTTTACTTCATTAGCATTTTAATGATAAAATTTAGGCTTTTTAATATTTCTCAGCTTTCTCTATAAATTTTTATAATAGTGACAGCAGTCAACCAAGAGTATAGTTCTGGACAGACTATAATTTGAAGCTAGGCTCAGCTCTGCCTTCTTTCATAAAGTTCTTCACTACCTTACAACTATAATATTTCTCTTAGTTCAGCAAACCCTTAACTGCCCAACAAACAAAACATAGCAAGAAAAACAATAAACTCAGAATAGACCTCCCATCACCTGCTAAAAACCTTTTATAGAACACCTATAGCAATACAAATTGAGTACTCCTCTTTCACTATTACAGCCATTATGTCCAATTTCTTGAGTAATTGATCATAACACAATTGATATAGCTTTTTACACCTTTTTATCTTTCACTTTCTTTCATTTTCCACTCAGATTCTTTTAATTCATCAAGGAGTTCCATTTTACATATAGTTTCTAATTTTAATACAATGGAAATAGCTTTTTCCATCTTTACAAAAGATTCAAAACAAAAAAAAACAAATCTGAGATATGACAAATTACTTTATTTTTTTAACAAAAAATATAATGTACAGGATGACCACTTCTATTTATTAGTAAAATTTAAAATTACCACACCTGCATTCCTTTTAACTTGTTAGTAGAGAAAAAAATCATCAAAAATGTGCAAAACATTTACAATTACTCTGACTACCCCCCTTTTTATATATTATTGCACATAAACGATTTATAAAATAACCATAAAATTGGCAAAATAATGT
The DNA here is from genome assembly GCA_028023455.1 of Epiperipatus broadwayi. NCBI lineage: Eukaryota > Metazoa > Onychophora > Udeonychophora > Euonychophora > Peripatidae > Epiperipatus > Epiperipatus broadwayi. The sequence goes on along the minus strand of JAQFVV010002496.1, from coordinate 20,130 downwards.
AAAAATTAGCAGTTTGAGAGCAAGTTAAAGCTGACAATAGTTGCATCCAGAGAAAGGCTAGACCACCTGAAATACCCCCCAAATGCTTCTGAATCCACTATCACCCCCCCTAGAAGTCTTCACCACACACTGGGGGGGGGGTACCACTTGTTGTATACATATGTAAATAGAGCCAGTAAAGGCACACAATTAATTAAGTGAAAATAAAAGTAATTAGATCGGGCTACATTAAACTAAATAAAATAATTACAGAGGCGTTGTTTAATAGATTGGATTATCAAGGAAATTAATAACCAAATGAAGCCATTTACACACACGTGAGAAAATGTGATTTCAAATTGTGGCAATATAAAAAGAGTGGGGGAAAAAAGAGATATCGCACCTTGTGCTTTTGTTCTGGATGAGTGCTGCTGCTTTACGAACTGCGATCCCAGGTTCTTGGCGCCTGCTGGTGAATCTGGTTAATTAGAATAAAAGCAGACCGCACCAGTCTTAAAATTATTTTAAACACCCTAAGTGGCTCTTATGGGGGTTATTTTCATCACCTAGGCAAGGTACTGTGCGTTTTATATTACTGTAGGCAGAGAAGGGGATTTGAACTTTATAACTTTAATGCAGTCAGATTATGTATATAAATATGTTAACCAATTATCATAACTGTTGTTAGTGTGAATTATTATGTACCAATAAAGATTTAGTGTAAATTAGTCGGTGATTCTTATTTATAATTAAGCATTAATATTTGCGATCGTTCAGCTATAGCTGAGGACACTGCAAATTTCTGGTGCAGTCTCAAACAATCTTAAATTATGTCATTAGGGCAGAATAGTGTAGGCGAATTCGACACCAGTAACGTGTCCGAATGGCCGTTATATAGAACACAGATCGAAAATTTCTTTACTTTGAATGCGATTGAGGATAAGAGAAAAATAGCGGCCCTAATGTGTTATGGCGGGAAAAGTGTAATTCAGGTTATTCATAAAAATTTTGAAGTGCCTTTGCCTGAGAAGTCAAGTACGAGGAAGTGATCAAGAAGTTAGATGATCAGTTTAGCCCCCGTCCCTCTCGCCACATAGCTAGATTAACTCTCTGAAATAGGAAACAATTTAGCGGTGAGAAAATTAATGATTATAATCTAGCTTTAAGAGAATTGGCTAAAGATTGTAACTATGGTGATTTCGTTGACGAAATTTTAATGGATCAGCTACTTTGGGGCATGGCCGATGATAGGCTCAGACAGCAATTGCTAGTAGAGACGGAGTTAACCTACGAAATGGCCATCAAAAAGGGTATAGCGTATGAGTTGATATTGGAGCAGGCACAAGCTTTTAGATGTAAATTGGATGAAACCACAAAAATGGGGGTATTCAAAATGTACGGAGGAAATCAAAGCCCAATGAAGTCAAATACTAGTAACGCTAAAATAATGTTGTGGCAAAATGGGTCATATTTCAAGAGAATGCAAATGGCAGAAAGAAGCGTGTTTTAAATGCGGCAAAAAAGGTCATTTGTCACGCGTCTGTAGACAAGATGACAAAGGAAAAATAAAAGAACACTCCCACATGCCTCGTGATAGGGGAGGGAAATTTGCAACCGCCCATATGATTAAAAATCTAGACATTAAAAGTATACGTCAGTTTATGATTAAACTTAAAATTTACGGTAAAGAAATAGAAATGGAAATTGATAACGGATCGGCAATTTCCATAATTTCACGGTCAGATTGGAAAAAATTATATGATAAGGCGAACTTTGTTTTAGAAAAAACAAATATTAAAGCGAGAGACGAAAATGGTAACACCCTCAAAAAAATTGGTCAGGTTAAAGCGCCAATTAAATACAATGGCAAAAAAGCGAATCTACCCCTATATATTGTTAATGGTAAAATTAGCCCCATTGTAGGAAGGGAATGGTTTCGCAAGATTGGGATACAAATTAATATAAAGAAAATTTCTTTGGAAGATGAACTAGTGAATAAATATCCAGATCTGTTCAATGAAAAACTGGGATTGATCGCATCAAAACCAGTAGAAATTGAATTATCGGAAAATGCGTGACCGCTTATTTGTAAACCGCGTAAGATTCCGTTTGCGCAAAAAAGTAAAGTCGAAGACAAATTAAAGTCATTGGTGGATAAAGGAGTGTTGACACCCATCAAAACATCTGATTGGGGCACACCTTTAGTAGTAATAACTAAGCCTAATGGGGATATTAGATTATGCGGAGATTACCGAATAACGGTAAATAAATTTTTAAACAGGGGAGCTTATCCTGTCCCAAATGTAAGGGAAGTTTTGGGCGGTCTGCAAAATGCTTCCTATTTTGTGAAGCTAGACCTTAATTCCGCTTTTCACCAGATTCAGGTTACTGAAAAATCAGCGGAAATATTGGCTTTAACGACCCATATGGGTCTATTTAGTGCAATCGTTTACCCTTTGGCATATCCACAGCCCCAAATATATTTCAGTCAAGGATCAATGTGTTACTACAGGGTCTGGAAGGGGTCATTCCCTATTACTATGACATACTTATCATGACTATGTCACAAGAAATGTTGTGCAACATACTATTTATTGTATGTGAAAAACTTAATAAATCTGGGTTAAATTAAACGCCAGCAAGAGCGTATGGATGTCAAAAGAATTGACGTTTCTAGGCCATTTGATTTCTGATATAGGGAATAGACCATCCCTGGAGAAAGTAAATGCAGTGAAAAATGCATCGCCACCTACTAACATCAAACAGTTACAGGCTTTCTTAGGTCTCATAAATTTTTGAGCCCTTCTTGGAAGGTAAAGCTCACATAGCTAAGCCATTATACGAACTATTAAAAAAAGATCAGAAGTGGCATTGGTCTAGAATTCACGAAGAAGTGTTCTGTCAGACAAAAACTTTATTGTCATCAGAGAAACTATTGGTGCATTATAATAATAGTTTAGAAGTACGCTTAATAACTGATGCATCAGAGTGGGGAGTGGAGGCGGTGCTATCTCACCCATGTCACAATGGGGAACACTCTATTGCTTACATATCGAGAACTCTCTCAAAATCAGAGAAAAACTATAGCCAAATTGACAAGGAGGCTTTGGCTATAATGTTCGGCCTGAAAAAATTCCATCAATTCCTGTTCGGTAGGAATTTCCATATAATTATGGACCACAAGCCACTATTGGGTATTTTGAGCCACGATCGTTTAGCTCCCAAACATTTAAGCCCATGTATGATGCACTGGAGAAACAATGTCAGCATATGACTACATATTAGAATACAAAAAAGGAAAAGAGATTGCACATGCCAATGCATTATCAAGAATGCCGGACAAGCAAGAACAATCAATGATGGAGGCAGAAATAAATTATATTGACACCCTAAACTCAGAAATACTGAATAGCGAATGCGTAGCCAATTGGACGAGCTCCGATCAGGGCTATCAGATACTTATGGGATGGATCAAAAACGGATGGCCATCTTCAAAGCCTCAGTACCTTGACCTAGGGTTCTGGACAAATTGTAATAAACTATCTATATGCAAAGGATGCATATTAATGGGCGATCAAATCATGATACCAATAGAAGGCCGACAGCAAGTATTGAACTTACTGCACGAGGGCCACCCTGGAGTCATGCGAGCTAAAGCACTGGCTTGCAGCTACATCTGGTGGCCAAGAATTACAGTTGACATAGAGCAAAATATTAAAAAATGTTCGTCATGTCAAACAGAAATGAACATGAGAGCTAAGATGTACAATTCGTGGCCAGCTGCCACAAAAGCATGGCAAAGGGTCCACATAGACCATGCTGGACCGGTGAATGGAAAACTCTTGCTCGTAGTCATAGATGCTTTCTCAAAGTGGACAGAGTGCCAAATTGTAAAAGATTTAACTGCTACTGAAACAGTTAAGACGTTAAATGCTGTGTTTGCGTGTCACGGTTTACCGGAAACCATCTTGTCTGAAAATGGAACTGCATTCATAGCTAGAGAAATATAAAGCTATTTTCATGATAATGGCACCAGACACATATGCCCACCACCATATCACCCGGAGTCGAATGGTCTGGCAGAGAAGGCTGTCCAAATAATCAAAAAGGCGTTAAAGAAATCAAGTAATAGGGATTTACAACAAGCAATTGATAAAGCGATGATGTGGCAACATGCAATGCCATCAATGGCCACCGGGAAATCACCCGCAGAACTGTTAATGGGCAGGAAACTGTGTATTAAATTAGACTTATTACTACCAGATCCTGCCGAAAATGACAACAGCGACAAAAATGTAAACAAGTTCATAATCGGGGATAAAGTTTGGGTCCTGGATGTGTTGCAAAAGAAATGGGTAGAGGCAGTAATTATGAAACTGCTGTCACAACAAATAGTACTCGTGGAGCTACAGGATGGTACTAGCTATAGCAGACATGAAAACCATGTCCGTCAGCGAGTTGTAGAGGAAATACAAACGTTACCTGACATTACAAGTGAGTTATTATGGAATGAGCAGCAAACCACAGAAATGAAACGTTAGTGACCAATGGAGATACAGATAGCACCAACGAGTAATGAGAATAATACAGCATAGAACTCAAAGCCAGATGAAACACAAAGCAATACAGCCAGACGGAAATGGAAAATCCGGAGACCGGTCAAACTAAAAGACTATATATATAGTGCCATTACGCAACTATCTTTTCATATGTAAATAGAACCAGTAAAGGCACACAATTAATTAAGTGAAAATAAAAGTAATTAGATCGGGCTGCATTAACTAAATAAAGTAATTACAGAGGTGTTGTTTAATAGATTGGATTATCAAGGGAATTAATAACCAAATGAAGCCATTTACACAGATGTGAGAAAATGTATTAATACTCCAGAAAAGAAGTGACGAGAGTGGGATTTCAAATTGTGGCAATATAAAAAAGAGCGGGGAAAAAGAGATATTGTGCCTTGTGCTTTTATTCTGGATGAGTGCTGCTGCTTTACAGACTGCGATCCCAGGTTCTCGGCGCCTGTTGGTGAATCCAGCCAATTAGAGTAAAAGCAGACCGCACCGGTCTTAATATTATTTTAAACACTCTAAGTGGCTCTTATGAGGGTTATTTTCATCACCTAGGCAAGGTACTGTGCATTTTATATTACTGTAGGCAGAGAAGGGGATTTGAACTTTAAAACTTTAATGCAATCTGATTATATATATATATGTTAACCAATTATCATAACTGTTGTTAGTGTGAATTATTATGTACCAATAAAGATTTAGTGTAAATTAGTCGGTGATTCTTATTTATAATTAAGCATTAATATTTTCGATCGTTCAGCTACAGCTGAGGACACTGCACACCCACTTTGAGAAACATGGTCCTAGATAATTTATGACAATCAGAAACAACAGTGTGCTAAGTATAGAACCTTGAGGAACTCCATATAAATTTTTTGCTCATTACTTAATACATTAGTTATTTTTGATACAACATATGTATCATTTAAGTAATTTTTAAAAATAACTGATCAATTTTTTTCTAACTTTACAATTTTGTAAACTGTGAATCAATTACTTATGCTCAATAATGTCAAAAGCCTTATAAAAATCTAAAAAAATTACAATTACATATTTTTTATCATTTAATGCAATATTAATTTTATCTGTAAAATTCTCTAATACCATAGTTGTGTTTCTTCCTTCTATGAATGCATATTGATTTTTATTGAAAACATTATTTTTAGTTAAAAATTTTTTAATTATTTTAAATGCGGATTTATTTAATTGAACATAAATTTATCCATTTATGTACACTTTTATTCTTATATATAAATATCGTTTATGTATATGTGTGCCTATTTACTTATTATTTAAATTTTTACTATATTATTTTAAAATCTATATAATTAACTGAAAATTATTATGCCACTAAAATTGCTATAGTCAATAATATATATATTGACTATATAATTTTTTTTGTGTACTTTAATCTGTATGCAGAATGAAGTGGGTTTTTCTTCTCTTTATATCATATATTTGAATGCAGTTGATTATGGTTCTTGTCATCAAAACGGCATTCAATTGTATAATATAAAGAGAGGAAACTGCTTCAATATGCCTATTAATTAATGTTTGCAAAAGAATCATATATATATATGTGTGTGTGTGTGTGTGTGTAATATTTAAAATTATAATAATGACACAAATAAATAATCATAATATGTAACTTATACAGAAGCCTTTTTGAATACTAAGACCATCGTTATTATCAAATGAACTTATATAGATGAGATAAAGACGTCATGTGATTCCCTGCATTTGTCAATATTAGTTGCCTATTTATTATACAGCTTTTAAGATGATTTGTAAAAATTGCCTTTCTTTACTCTTTCCATGATGTCTTTCTTTCTGTAATATTCTGGTGTGATCTGAATTGAAGTTAAATTTCAAGTTCAAAGACTTTTCACAGTCAAAGAAAACTGAAGCAGTAGTAGGCAGAGTATTTGTTATATTTTTGTAAGAATAGTAGGGGTGTTCATTTAATCTTTTTCTAAAGGGTATCTTAATTTTACAATCCATATATAATTTAAAGAGTAATATTACTTTTTGTTTTATTATTCTATCAAATTATAGAACATTATGCATAAGAGAGTCAATAATTTTTTTTTAGAAAAAAGGTTAAATTAACACTATCTACTCTATAACCACATAAAAATGCAACAAATAATCAATCTAATACCTCTTCAGTTTTTTTTTTTTTTGACATAAAGAAAGACATCATTGAAACTGAAAATAACAAAGGGGTAATTCTTATAAATTAATTTAAAGATTCTATAATAAATAGACTAAAATTTATAGTTTCTGAAAAATCATGTCTGTTTTTTGTCCACATAAATTTATTTATCATTAAATATATCATGATCAGTATTTCCTATGCTACATGAGCTGTTAAAACAGTGATGTGATGTGATGTGTCTACTCCTTTACCAAAGTCAGTAATCTCTCAGCTGCTATGCCCAGAGAAACCTGTTAGCCGCCTTTCCTTTCCATTCCCCACTCTGTTTTTTCACATATTCTCTATCCTGCTCCATCTCATTTCCACATCATGATGACATACTCTCTACACAGTTGTGTCATCCAGTGCAAACTATATTAATCAATGGATGCAAGAAAGTATGTATATAAAACTTCTAAAAAATGCATAGTCATCCAATATTGCCAGACTAATTTCTAGCTTGTGACTTTTATCAGTGAGGAGTGATAGATCATTGAGGACTGCACCTAACTCTTAGGATATAATGTAATCCTCCAGCAGCTACCTTTATCTTTTTAATGATTGCATTAGATACTAAGATCTAGGTGCAGTGTTCTCAGACATATGCTTCCTCACTGATAAAATCCAGAAGCTAGAAACTAATCTGGGGATACTGGATAGGGATTTTATGCACAAATTTTCTTTTTATAAATTCATTTGATAATGATGAAAACCCATGAAATAAAAATATTTTTGTACAAGTTATATATTAATATTTTTTTTTATTTGTATAAAGTATATTTTAATAGCTAACTTATCAATATATATATATCAAAGTTGATTTAAATAGTAAAAATACTTGTAAAAATCAAAATTTTCATTTTATAACAATGGTTTTGTTTATTACACAAATTAATCTTATCAAATAAATACTATAAACAAAGCAACAAATATTTATATATCCACAAGACAAAACATCATTGTTAACATTAAAGGAAATTCTCATAAGATTGATGTTTTAAAACCCACCACAAAAATGTCTTTGATCCTCTTGGATTAATTACATTCATAAAAGACAACATTTGATCATAGAACAGTATGTTATATATTCTGAGTTTATGAATTAACTTATTTATTCCTAATTGGACTTGAATTTTGATTCTTTTATAAAGTTTAATTTTCTCTCTCTAAGTCAATCTTAAAATAACTGCATAGAATTTTATAAACTACTCTTGAAGAAATTCTTTCATCCTCTAACAAATAATAATTTTTTCAAGCAAGTGATAAATTGATGATATAATAGATAAATGAATAAACTTTTTATCATTACTATCAATTATTATTTTCAAATCATCTCTAATATTATTTTTAAAGAAACTTCTTAATATATTTATCAAAATAATCTTAACTTATAGCATTATAAAATTGTTTTTTCTGTATCAATGCATTACCTTTAAAATTATTTCACTTTATTCCTATAACAACAACTCTTTAATGCTTTCTTTTATAAACAAATAATTTTGAAAATGATGTATTGATCCAGGAAAAATCATTTATGATGATTACATTAGTTTAGGTTATTCTGATGAGTATTAAAAATATTTTATTTTTTAAAAATAATCATAATTCTAGTCAAAATAAGAGTCATAGATCACATGACCCAATTCTCTTAAGCTTGTAAGATATAAACAATGAGCATTGCCAATTGCTCAACAAGCTTTGTGCTAAATGCTTAGCCAGTGAAATCATTTAAAATATCTCTGTCAAGAATCCCTCCCCCAAACCTCTGACCATGGTTTCATGCTTTCGCACTCCTCAGAGAGGCACTAGGATAGCTTCAGACACTAGCTCTAAAAATACCAACCCAAAGTGAGCATTTATCTAAAAGTCTTCTATTGAGTGGAAAATCTGAAATTTTCAGACACCTACATGTCTTCAAACCCAGCTATCCAACTCAAATAGCTACATGGGGCTGAGAGGTCTTCAGCCATACATATATTAGTAGTCTTAATCATAATTGTGATTTGAAAATAACAGTTGATAGTGATGATAAAACAAGTTTATTTCTTTGACTTACTTTATAAATTGCTTAATAACAAGAATCATGTGAGGATGGGGGGGAGGTAGTAGTGTCTCAGAGGAAAAGACTGAATTTAAATTCTTTATTGAATAATTCTAAAAAGTTGGAAAATAGTAAATATGAAACTTTTTTGTAATTCGTGCATCTATTTTAAGATCTATATAGGTGATATTAATTTGAATCCTTATAAAATAATGTAAACCTATAAATGTAGAATTAAACATAGATATCTTAGCTTGCCTTATACATTTATGAATATAATATTGGTCTTAAAATATTATTGAGTGATGCAAAAAGTATCTATTATAACAAAATGAAATCAAAGAAGATCAGTGAGACACTTTGGATTAATCATTATGGGTCTGAGACCATCAATCTTATGAGAACTTCATTTAATGTTAAGATTAATTGTCAATTATCTTATAATTGTAGGAATTTTATATGTGTATATATATATATTTCTTTTGTTTGTAATTTTTACTAGAGAAGGTGCAAATGAGGCTTTGCTTGTGAAACAAAAAAAAATTGAATTTTTTATAGTTATCAATATAACATTGAATAGTATTATAATATATATATATATTGTACCAGTATAAAGTATGACTATATGGATTGAGTTGCACATGAGGTAGAGACCCTATTAAAATTAAGTTAATAGATTAAACAAACATAGAATTAACCTAAGTAGAATAAGAGACTTTATATGTTTTATGAAAATTTCTTCTCTTATACCAATACATTATTTAAAGAAATTACTTAATGATAAGTGCTAGCTTTTAAAATATAGAAAAGTACAAGACAATAAATTTGATACTAAGTAATTTATGCTTCTTGAATACTATTTACAAAAAATATTTTAGCCGATAGGATAATTATTCTCTAATTAAGCAATACATACGGTTAACAATAATAATCTATTTACAATTTGTAAATAAACTATGGATGTACATAAAATATAATAAATAAACTTCTTATGTAGTATTGATATTAAATGTTCAGACCCATGGTAGTGTGAAAACAATAGACATGTATTTATAACTAAGAGAAAATATATACTCATGTGTGTAACTACAGTTTAATGAAAAATATTAATAAATGTTTTAACTTATTATGATTTAATCAATGTATTGAATGAAAAATCTAAATAAGTTATTCATACCTGTATAAACTGATGAGATTGTAATTTGGACTAATGATAATTTTTTATTTAAAAATATTTGTTGATATCATTAATTCTAACATAGAAGAACTAACATAAATAATTGCAATAAACAAATACATTTCTGAATAGAATTAAATAATCCATGATAGGCATTAATTGCTTGATAAGAATATGTTTATTAGATGTTCTATCCACACTAAATAAAATATGCTATATTAACAGAACATGAAAATATGAAATATTGTCGCAAGATTTCTTATTAGTAGATAGTGTAAATCATATTAGATGCCTCTGAAAATAATCATCCATTTATTATTTATGATACACAATATTTTATATAAGTTGAACGTGTTTGAACTATGGTTTAAATATATATATATCCATGTGATTTCATTATCTTAATTTTTTTACAGAAAAAGTGTTTTATCCCTATGTTATATAATGCTCTTTATTAAACATACAGAAAATACACATGAACTGAAGATCTATTTGTGAAAAAAACAGCTATCCCATATGAAGATTAAAAATATCAAATGTTAATATGGTATCATTCTTAACAGTTTTTTACTTTATGATTTTGCATTAGCACATATCTTACATCTCATTAATTAATTATAACTTCTTTTGTAATGATATATCAAGAATGTTACAATTTTGAAATAATATATTTTCTGCAATTAAAATATAATGTAAATAGTGGCCATAGGAATTGAACGCATGCAGCAGCATAGGAAAAATAGCGGTATGTCATTGCACACAACTTTCTCAATATATTACCAAAAGTGCCACTCTCTGATTCACATCCTCCAAAAGAAATTTCCTCAGACTGTAACTGAACAACCACTCATTCCATCAGACAGATCTCCACCCTCGAAGCTAAGCTGGCTAAATCAGATTCTTGGCTACTTTCTTGCTCACAATGGCCATTCAATCCTAGTATTCAGACAGAAAATATCTATTTGGGATGCTCATGACCATTTCCCACTCAAAACTCTACCCTTCCTTACCTCAGTGGTAACAATCAGGCAGTCCAGGTTTTTCAAACATCTCAAGCTGGAGCCAAGGTTCCTGGACTTCTTAGTGAAAATCAACCTGGATTCACTCCAGACAAACTGATTCCTGCACTACAGGAGATTCTTCAAGAACATAGATCCTATGTGTCACAACTGCCACAGAACCTCTGAAACCTTTGACCATATGATAAATGATTTCCCGGCATATGACAAAATCAGAACATTCATTGCTCACAGCTACCACATTTCCCTGAACAAAATATTAGATATCAAGAGCTGCTTCCTGTCTAGGGATTATGTCACCTTAAGACTTTCGACCTTCATCACTTATGCCACCTGGATGGCCAGATGTCACAACACGTTTACCATTCCTCATCCCAAGCCTGAAGACATATTCATTTCTAAGTTGAAGGAATTTCGACATAAGGACAGTATCATCTCATCCAGATTTTTATTTAACAACACATGGAGCCTGATTAAGCTGGATTAAACAACACCAGTGAGATCATCAGACTATCTGGTTGCCTGAGCAACATGGATAACTATTATTTTATTTACAATTGTATCATTCTTACATATTTTTTCCAATAAAGTTATTTATAATAAATAAAATATAATGTAATTCAACTGATTCTTTATTTGATGCTACCAAATTTATTCCCAATTTGAATTTTTCTAAAAAAATTAATAATGCACACATTTTCTTTTTTTACAAATTCTGCTAGTGTATTTTTTCTCATTTCTATCTTTGTATCCAAATTCATCCATGTCACTTTTATCTTTCAATTATTTTCCAAATCTAGCATTAAAATCTATAACTACTTTAAAATATTGTTTGATCTGATTAGTAACATTTTGCATATTTAAAAGCATCAGTTTCTTTATCACAATATTTTTTTTATTGAAATCCACACAATATAACTTTTTTATTTTTGTATGTGATGAATCCCATTTCATTTGTGCTTCCACTAACTTTTATCTTTATAGTAACATACACAGCTATCTATTATTGTCTCTTTATCTTTTCTGCTAAATTTACAAAGTCCAACAATGCATGAGTGTTTTCAATATTGAGTAATATCACAATCATATAATTATGTGGCTAAAGGAAGTTGAAATCTAGATTTAAAATTACGTTTGAATATTAAATAGTAGATTATCATAAAATTGAATTTTTCAAAGTATATTTACATACTAATGATAAATGTGGTCACTACAAATGCCACTTGTTAGAAAGAGGAGCACCAGAGTCCCCTTCACTGATGCCATGATAATCTTAAGCCATTGACCATGTCTCCTCTCACTTTTTCTTTCTGTAATTTCTTTCAGAACAAACAATGTCAGCCACAGTGAGATCAAAGTTATGGCTCAACTGCAACTCACGATCCAAGAAAATGGAAAAGCTGTCATTGCCTCCCCCAGCTTGGAAGTAGAGACAATCATGCTGGGAAAGTTCTATAGACAAGCCAGCTTGGGCCTGTCCATAGTAAGCCTTCAAGCAATTAGGTTCTTTGCAATCAATTTTGCACACAAGCTGATATGAAACCTCTCTAGATATTTTGTTTTCTGAACTATTTAACAATTTATCTAAAGTGTTATAAATTTAATCACCTTCAAAGTACTGTCCATTTAATACTACCCACTAGACTACACATGTTTCACTTTTTGAAGTAGTCCAGAAATACTTACAATGTGAAGCCTTTTAAAACCTGTAACTTTTTTTTCACTATTTTGAAGTCAGCAAAAAAAAAAAATTGAGGCATTTTTCCATCTGAGAGAATTAAAAAAGTCACATTATTAGAGATCAAATGATTTATAAATAAGCAGGGTCATGTTGAATTTAATTTAAAATTGTTTCACACTAAAGACTGCTCACAGACAAATTGCTGTGGTAAAGCTTACACTTCTTACTTTGCCACAAAATGGTACATTTATATTTTATTGCATTACACAAACATAATGTCTGACTGTTGATAACTAATTTTGAGAGAAAAAATGTCATTTATATTGTGCCATTATAATTTAGTCAGTAGCTAAATTTGTAGTAATGTGCATGAAAGAAAATGTGGAACAAAAATCATCATCACATTTTTATATAGTAAAGGAAACTGTAGGGCACCCAAGTTTAAACCCTACAAGATCCAGTTCTAAAAGCTTAAGACAGAAAGAGAGTGGGGCAACAGTTATATTCTTTATTTGTTTGTGTGTTGATAAAAAAAACTCAAACAGAATGGTCCACACATTTAATTATTCAATAATTAATTTTTTTTGTTAAAAAAATAGAGTAATAACACACATATATATATAGGCAGTGTGTGTGAGCTATTTAATTACCATTGTATATTTCAAATATTAAACTCTCTTCAAAGCTAATCTACATTTGCTAAATTCTAATATATTATTTTTATCTGTCTATTTTTGTTTTTCTATGATTGTAATATTATGATTTCTAAATGATTATAGTTTGGGGTTTGGAAGTTAAGGATTTAGTTTTAAATATTAAAATTATAATTTCTAGAAAGCATTTGGGTTATTTTAATAGACCAGTTTTTATAAATGGGTGGAATGATAAGGTGTGTGTGTGAGTGTATGGCATAAATAAATTACATTTACACATTAAAAATGTTAAAGAAAAAGAAAAACAATTCTGTTAGATTTTTTTTTACTCAAAGATTTGGCTATAAAGGTTTTTTGTTTGTATCTGTATTTCTCAAGACTCAGAAATCCAGCTAGAAGTTTTCAAAGAGAATAGATTGAATATTATAGTAGTGCGAATTTTAACAGCCAAGTGAGACAAGAAACGCTTGGAATAATTTTTCCTTCAAAACAAGATTAGTCTGAAAAATCAAGGTAGTGTGATTTTTAAATATGTTTCCAGAGAAAGTCACACTATCACTCTAATTGGGTGAGTTGACTCAAAACTAAAGTATAAAACCTGTCTGGGAAAAATCAGTAGGAGAGATTTTAAAAATACTGAAACTAAGAGACAAGCATTTGATTCATCAGATATCAATTTTAAAATCATTTTTTTATATATAAAGTTTTTGAAGATTAAAATATAAGGATGTCGGGCTAGGAAAAATATATAGGTCATCTTGGGCTTTTTCTGGCCCCCAGAACTAGCACATCATATAGGAAGGGGAAAAAAGTCTTGTCTGAAATTAAAATATTATACACCTGGTGACTGAAAGAAATGCAATATTTTCAGTAAGAGAAAAGATTTACCTGCATTTGAAAGCTGAAGGAAAGTGATTAATCAATTGATAAGTATTAAATCATCTAGTACAAATTGAATCATCTACTACAAATTGAATCCAGTGATTGAGTTTAAACCCAAGAAAAAGTATAAACCTGAAAACAACTGATATACTTCATCAATTAAAAAAATCATGCTTAACAGGAAGGGAAGAAAAGTTCCAGTGCCAATACGATTCCCATTAAAGCAAATAACCTCAGTAGAATCATCACCATCAAATAATTATACACTTAAAGAGACGGTTCCAAAGAAACATGGAAATTGTTACTGCCAAACTGTAGACATTAAACAAGATAAATTTGAATCATTGGAAGTCGCTACCAAAGAATAGAACTGGTAATATGAATTTTTTTATATATATTTTCCTTATGATATCAGAGACTTAGTAAAACTTTAGCAATAAAGTTGTATATTTTCGTTTGTTATCTCAGAACTTTTAAAACAGCTAAGATCGATTGAAACCAAGAATTTCTTACTAGTGATAACCATAAGCTTCATTAATGATTTTATATGTACTAAAATTATGATTGTCTATTAACTTAAAGTTATGAAATGTTATTAATATGTGAAATATTATTTTTTTGTATTATTATTTTGGTTTTAAATAATCTTTTAGTTTTCATGGGGATAAACACGCACATACATAATAATACTTGTTGCATATATGTAATTGTGTGTGAATGTAAAATAAGAGGCAGTGGTAAAATATTGGATTATTTGTGTTTTAAGTTAAAGTATAGCATTTCAGAGCTTAGCAGGGAGGGGGAGAAAAAGGTACTTTAAAACTTGTTTCTAAAAAACTTGCTCTTTTCAATTTTAGTAACATTTATTTTTAATCATTCTACTTTACATGTTAGATTATAAAGATATGTGTGCAAAAGAGAAAAGAGAAAAAAAAGTGTTTATTTATTTTTTTTTAGATATTTTCTGGTGGAGTGAGAATCTTAGCAAATTTGACATCCAATTAATATACATTATACCAGTTAGGGGAAAGGGGGAAGAATTTAAAATTAATGTTATGATTTTAAAACAATCGATTATGATTATTGTTGTTATTGTTAATATAAATTTTCATGTAGATATAGAAATTTTTATGTATACATTAGAAATGCAGAAATAAATGTTAATTTGTTTTAATTAAACGAGGCATATATATTTCATTAAGAGTATTTTTTATTAGGTGTGATCATTCATCATCAAGGTGAATATTAGCTATTTAAGTTCCAATTAGATATACTAAAATTAAACAATAATTATGAATTTCTTTATAAAAATTAGGTTTATGATTAGCTTAGTCCTAAAGCTGTGGTTGAAACCATTATCGTTATCATTATCATCATCATCACCATCATGTTTAACTTAATGAGATAGATAAATGTTTAAAGGCCATAAATAAATAGTGATTTCATGGTATTTAGTTGACATTTGTGAATAATTGTAATAACCACCACTCCATCATCTATATCATGCCAGAATGAGTGAATTGCCATCCTAAATTAATAGTAATCTGTGCTAGTAAAACTTATAAAAAAATATTGAAACACATTTATTATGTTAAGATCTAAGAAATGATTTCTGTTTAAGGAATTTTATATACTCCACTTTAGTTTAAAGATGTTTTATGTTTACCTAAGTGTTATTACATATAGTGATATGAATCTAAAAGCAAAATCCTCCATTTTTATTAGAAATAAAGTACCAAAAAGGGATTCAAACCTGGTACATATGAAAAGGTTATAAGATATAACTGTGTCTAGGTTCAGATAATCTAGTGGCACTCTGTTAGACCATATTCACTTGTTATTTACTTAAATATGCACTGGACATCAAACCAAGAGATGAAAGTGGATAAAATGTACTGTCTGTATACCTGAGAAGATATTTTATTGAGTTACCAGTGTACTCACCCACTTGATGTTATTTCCTGAATTGTAATAGTTTGTTCTTAATAATTGTTTATAGTTTCTACTTGTTTATTGATGATACAATGCCTGCCTAACTAGGGTTTGAAATAGGCCAGACACCTTAAACGACTAGTCTCCAGGCATTATTGTTTCTAATTATTGATATTGTGATATCTTGAGAATATAATTATAGAAATATGTTTCATTTAATCCAATGATGATTTAATATATTTGTTCCATGACTATTATAGCTACTATCCAGGTATAAAATGATAATATTTATATTTGAATCTTTTCTACCTTTATTTACATTACAATGGATCGTTCGATCACCGTATATAAGTTAATATATTTGTTCTACGGATTACTCAGGTATTTTATGATCTTTGATCTCCTTAATTAAGTTACAGTATCAATAAAAAAATCATCATTATTTTGACATTGGACTTCTCTTGCCATGCCTTTTTTGGGACTTGGTGACTTTGACAATTTTATTAAATCAGTCGTAAACTTGTTTTTTTCCAGATCAGCTTTCTTGTAATCTGTTTTAAGCATTATAAATGTTTTCTCTGCTGGTTTCTTAAAAGAAAACAGAATTTACATTATTCCAACTTTTTTGCCATTACAAAAAATTGCCAAATATGCAAAATGCACTTTATAAAAAAATGTTACATAGTGCCATGATTTCACATGGTAATATAATTTGGCAGATTGATGCAAATGGATTCTCTCAACAACCGACACACTTACCAGAGAACAATTGCAGTTATTTTGGGATCCCCCTCATATACTTCTTTCATTTCATGCAATTTTTTTTTCATGAAAATAATCTACAGTTTTAGATAGCTTAATAACCAATCCATTATTGTAAAATTATGAAATTCTTAGAACTCTCCTTCTTTTCTTGCTTACCTCTGCCTTCACCAATGATTTTACTGGAAATGAGACCCATAATTTAATAATGACTGTAAATATAAAAAAGAATAATCATTTGCACATACTTTTATAGATTTATCTTACATTCAAGAAAATCCAACTAAAAAGAAAGGCAGGTAAAAGTCTATAAATACTCATACTGGCTAGTGTATACAAGATCCTGTAATAAATTATGTAAAACTTAGGTTCCATGCAATGCAATTTCTATTTCTAATATTAGATATATTATTTGTTGAAACCCATTTGTCAAGATCACTGCTTTATCTTTTGGCAAAAAAGCGAAATTATGACCTATGGTGAGTCAAATAGCATCCAAAGTATTATTTATTTATTAATATTGATTAAGGAAAGTAAAAAAAATGAAAATAAGTTATGATTTTTATATTATCAAAATTTAATATAAATATTCTAGTTTAATTTTATATCATGTGATCACCATCTCTTATGCTAGCACATAACTGTTATTAAACAGGCAAAACTCTCCATACAGTAGTGCCACCCTGTGCCAACCAAAGTAATCAATGGATGCCAGAAGGCTTGTGCATAAAATCCCCATCTAGTGCCTATTCATCCAATATTCCCAGACCCAAGGCTCCTCACTGATGAAGGCCACAAGCCAGAAACTAGTCTGGGGATATTGGATGAGTAGGCACCAGATGGGGATTTTATGCACAAGCCTTCTGGCATCCATTGATTACTCTAGTTGGCACAGAGTGGCACTACTATATGGAGAGTTTTGCCTGTTTAATAATAGTTAATTTTATGTTATTCAGGTTCATCAACTGTCAGGATTGGAGAGTCAAAATTTGGATTTAGCAGAGAAAGTTTTTCTACTAGAGCATGAATTACAGCAGAAATGTTTAAGCCAATCAGAAAAAATGATGAGCAAATATTCAGCCACTTTACAAGTCAAAGATCACTTAATTTTCAAACTTCAAAAAGATTTGACTGAAATAGTAAGTTTTAATATTATTTTAAAGATAAAAATTTGAAATATTTATATGTGAGAAAAGTCGAAAGATTTATTATGTTCAAAAGATTTAGGTGCACTCTTCAAGCTGCAAACTAATCTGGGATATGGATAGGATAGTATTGGGTATTATCACTATTATTTTGTATATCTGTTTACTCAAGTCTACAATAGATAGCAGTACTGTAGAAAAATAGACAGTTTGTAAGTTAAATAAAATTTTGTAAGTTTTTACTTAAACTGCACCAAATTCCTATCTCTCTAAAAAATATTAAAGAGTTTCACATGTATTTTTTAAAAGAAATATTTTCTTATTATATTGGTTCCATATTTTGAAGAAATCTTATGTCATGTACACCTATTCGTATTATAAGTGCAGTTATATCATAATTTTAAAAAGATGTTCAAAAAATATTTTAAATGAATTCAAATGTGGTTAGAATACTATCTCAAATATGATTTACAATTTGTGAAACAAAACAAAATGAACTCTTTTTGTTTTACAATTTGTGAAACAAAAAGAGTTCATTTTAGATTATTCAGATATTATAGTGATTACAATTGCAGTTTATCAATGGGTAACAGAATTTCTGATACGGCCTATGAATATAAACTTCTGCCTTTAGTTAAGGAAAAACCATTTTACATCATGCCAGATTAGAGATGTCATATTACATTTGATGTGTATTGGTCAGATTGACATAATGCAGCTGCACACTCATTACATTGTTTTAGAAATAATACACAGGGAAATATTTAAACTTAACAATGAGTTTATTACTCTGAATATATATTATTAATAAATTGTTAGTATTTCAATTAATGGATTGCTGGGTGAATTTCATAAATTAACTTAGTCTTAATCACACACCCACACACACAATTCTTTATAGTATTGTACTCTACTGTACTTTATTTTACTCTGTAAATTCTGCTCCATTTGCTTTTCACTACAATGCTTTCTTCAGATTATTTTACTCATTTTCTACTTCTTCTTTTCCTATGTATTGATTTCTATTATAACATCTCATACCATTAACACCTTTTTAGATACTATCAATACTTCTATTTGTATTAAACTAACAGTTTCGACTGTCCTGCGGTCATCATCAGAGCTACAATATTCAAATATATAATTATACAATTATATAAATATATAATTATGTGGATAAGTGTAATAATTGTATAATTATATATTTGAATATTGTAGCTCTGATGATGACTGCAGGACAGTCGAAACTGTTAGTTTAATACAAATAAAAGTATTAATAAGTGTCTAAAAAGGTTTTAATGGTATGATTATTTTACTACAGAGATTCTCCTTTGCAAGCACCATGCTGTTTACACACACTATACTACCTCTCCTGATACTAGATATTCAGTTTTATTTTATATGCTTAATTTGCATAAATACTTTTTTTGTTAGATCTTTGCCAATTAGCTTATTTATATTATTTTCACATTTACATAATTTTAATTATTATGCAAACGAATTTTTTAGAGTGAGTACTTTTTTACTTTTTATACATTAGTGTATACAGTTTTTAGTCAAATATAACAACATTACATCAATAAATCATTTAAAATTTTGAAGTTGAAAATGAAGTATATTGAACATTGTTATGAAATGTTTAATATATATTGATAACACAGCATTGTAAGAAAAAACTGACAAACTTTATTTTAAATGCATTTTTAAACTGTTTTTTTTTTTTTTTTTTGTAGAAGATGGAGAATATAAGTTTTTTTTTAGTAGGTATGCAGAGTTTTAGATAATAAAAATGTTAATAAATTAAGAGCACACGATGAATAATATATGGATGTTGGTAGGTTTGTATACAGAAATTGTATATTGTAGTAATGTGTATATATATACGGTAAATAAATACGTGTATATATAAAGTTACATGATATTATTAATAAAATAAAATAATTTCAATATTTTGTTTTGTTCGAAAAAAAAATAAAATAAAAAGAAACAGTAAAAATCTTGGGAATTAAGTTAAAATATTAATTCTAACTTATCTTTCTTTTCTTTTGTGTATTAAAATTTAACATATAATTGAAAAACAAATTTGTA